>MQRL01613106.1:0-10646 GCA_001938525.1 Dugesia japonica
AAGTTTTAAAGGAAGAAAAAAGAAATATTTATTTTATTTTTAATATTATTAACATATTATTACTTTTTAGTTATTTTTTTAGTTATTATTTTTTAGTTATTGCATCAAGTCACTAGCAAGTCACAGGCAACACACCTATTGGTATAATTAAGGGATACTAATGGGTGTTGACTTTGACAGACTGATTTGGTGCTACCTTGCTCAAAATCATGGTGGTTCAATGAATGTAGAGGATTTCAGGAAAATTGCAAGACAATACTTGATTGATAATAGGAATTTGTGATTTCTTTTTATTTTATAAGTGTTGGTTTTCTTTTGTAAATAAATGTATTCAAATTTTATTTGTTTTGAACTTTTTTGAAATAAATAAATAAGAAAGTAAATAATTAACATACAGAAAATTAAATATAACAAAATATTAAATAGTTCATAACCAATAAATTAATTTTTCTTCTTTTCAATGGTTTTCATTTTCCATATTATTCCTGTAAAAGTAATAAATTTTTAAAAAAATTTTATCTCTACATGGATCATTCATTTTGTGTCATCACCACTTGAGTTTTCGTCTCTTTCTTTGAAGTTGATAAAAACTGCTTCATTTATTTCAATATCCTTGCTTAGCTTTGAAAATAGAGCTTCAAGAATGTTCCTGTCTTTTTCGTTGATTCCAGATATTAATAAATTATACTTTGATCTTTTAATCATAACAGATTTCTAAAACAAAATTTAATTATAAAAAAAAGAAATAAAAAATTACTTTAAATTCGTAAATAATTGGATTCTTCAGGAAGTACATTTTGTGATGCTGGAAATCTGAAATTTTTCCTAGTTCCAAGCCAATTGTTGTCACATTTTCTTTATTGAGCATATTTTCTTGCTTTTTCAATTGTAAAAGTGATTAATTTTACGAAAACCACTATTTATATACTCGTCATGATACATACATGCTCATTATCTTCTAGTTTTTATTGGTTGTTATCGGTTTTATAGGAAATTATTGGTTGTTATCGGTTTTATAGGAAATTATTGGCTGTTATTTTTAACGATTGGTCATTATTTCTTATAGGTGATATGATTCGTTATTTTTCTTTTTAATTGTTATGATTTGTTAACGGATTTATATTAATAGGACTGGTTTTCAAGGAAATTTCATTCTTTTTTAAAATAAAATACCCATTTTTACAAATTTAAACGTTTTGAGAGATGAAAATATGTATGCTGAACAAAACAAAAACAAATATGGAAGATATCCGGACTAAAAAATTAGTTAATATTGACGAAGAACAAATAATAGAAGAAATATTAAAAGAAAACATCAATGATGAAGAACAGAGGCCTAATCAAACTAAAATTGAAGTAACATGTGATTGTAAGAATCAGAAACCTGTTCAAGATATTTTAGAGTTGAAGGATCATTTTTATGGTAATAAATTTGATTAATGTTAATTTATTTAATTTAATTTTTTAAGAACTAGTGACTGGAATAGTGAATGAACGTTTTCCAGCATTTATAGAAGAATGTATTAATATGAATTCAGAACAATATTGGCATTATGTTTTAATAACAACAAGAATTGATATTGATGATCTGATAGATGATTTCATTTTGGAATTGGAATTAGAGTCGCCAACTAACAGAAACCAGACTCATTGTGAGATTCTAAAGGATTCCATACTTGCAGCAGCTGAAGAATATGAAAATTAGGTGTATTGTTTTATTAATATATGTTATTTTAGAAAAAATAATTGTATTGTTTTATTAATAAATAATATTTTGAAAATTGTTTTAACATGGCTTGCATCGGAATAAGAACAGGAATAATTAGAATCAAAATTGAAGTTAGATTCAAATAAAAACCAGAATAATTGGAATCGAAATTAAAAAAGTAAATTTACGATTAGTTCTTTTATTAATAAAATTTGACAATTAGTCTTGTTAAATATTTTTATATTTTTATTCTGTGTAATTGTAAATAAAATATTTTACATAACACACACCCCAAGTTTCGCTACACATTTTTATGGTAACTCTCTTGGGATCTACGGAATTCCCTTCCAAAAAAATGCAATAGCCGAAATTAAAATAAATAATTAAATATAAAATAAATAGAACATTTATAGAAAATGATTTAATTAAGTCTTAACCAGCTTATTGCGCAAGATGTAACAAGCCAAATGAAGTTCACTATCGGTAAACCTTCTAAATTTGTTGAAAAAAGTTAGAAATATACAATTATATTCTTAAAATCCGGGAATTGTCGAATTATGGGATGCAAATAACCAATATAAATGGACAGATTACAATATGATATTAAAAACATTCGATTGCAATCATTGACAATTTTAATCAATTTGGGTGTGACAGTTAATATGTATAAATTAGTAAAAATAACAAATGTTTGTTTGAACCGGAAATATTTCCAACATTACGTTTTACAAAATATTATCCAACATGTGTAAATGTATTTGCAACAGGAAAAGTAGTGATATTTTGACTCAAGAATTTACATTTTTAGAGTTTTGTGGATAATATAATTTTTGATTTGTATAATTTATTTGATAACATTCAATAAGAATGCAATCCTATTTCAACAAGCCATGTAATTAGTTGATTTATACAAATATGAACTTTATAAAGTAATTTTGTTGTATAAATATATTTTTTATTTTGTTTTTATTTAGTTTTTATTAAGAAATAAAAAATAACAAAATATATGTAATAAATTTTTATTAATAAACATATTTTAATCGATTTTTTGAGCACATTTTATTCTCCACATTGGTCAAATAATAATGTCAAATTTTTTATATGGTTGCATTTTAATTCTAATCATCCATTTATGCGAATTGTGATATTCAATATCATATGTATTTTCAGGAACATCCTTTGAATTAATAAAAAATTTATCTTTTATATAATTGACGAGTCAACTCTTTGAACGATTTGAGTTAATATCGTCAAATCATTGGAACATATTTCCTATTTAAGCATACTGTATGTTCATCTTTTCAACTTAACAGGTTCTTAAAACAAACTAATAAATAAATAATAGATAATATTACTTGAAACGTATATATTAGAGACTTTTTGAAGAAATTCATCTTATAATGATGATAATCCACGAGTTTTCCACATTTGACATTAACAATTGAAGCATTATCCTTTGTTAAAATGATTTCTTTCATTTTCAAGTAATGAAAATTTATTATAAGATTCAGATTATATACCTTTAGGTGCGCAATGAAGCGGTTCGTATGAGAGCAACCAAATAACTACGAAATTCTCACAATACTTTGAATGTCCGTCAATCTGGATCAAGCAAGCTCAAGGATTTCCAGGATATCAAGAGAAGATTCTAAGTACCTCCATTTTTTCTCAAACTTACGGTCAGTGACAACTTTTCAGGAATTGTTTTATACAGAATCCGAAACATCATATACAAATTTTTGAGAAGTTATAATTAACAATGGCAAACTACTGACTTCAAATCATGTTGATAAAATGTTTCCCCTAGAACTTCTGGGATATCAAAGCTTGTCAGATCGTCTTTGACAACTACACAGACACTTCAAAGAGATAGAACCTAATTACAAAGATGCAGACAATAGCATACATTTAAGAGATAAGAGCGATGTCTCAAAATATCATGCCTCGTCTCGTCTCCAACAAAAACTGTTTTTTGACTGAACTAGGACAATTGGCTAACAGACATGCGCAAAAATAAATTTTCACAAGTTGTTCACAGCATCTCGAGTCAAACAAATACAAGCAAAGAACAGCAACTACGGTATGAGATAAATTAACTTAAAATGGTGCATTCCAGGGTCAACGAAACAACAGATCTAACACGAGCTCTTTACGTATGACCAAAGATGAAATGGACGAGGCAATGTCACAGAAGTTAATGACGAAAAATGGCACAACATACGCAATTTCCACTTGAACGTCTTCCAGAATTAGGATGGTTTAAAGTGATGCACATTGATATTTTCAAACCTCTACCTCAATGTAAAGGAAAGCAATTCATTCTGACGATGATCGATCGTGAAACATCTTGACTTGAAGCCATACCAGTAAATGAGATAACAAAAAGCAATTGTAGATGCTGTCAAAAAGTTGGGATCAGTAGATTTGGCCCACTGGAGTTCATAATTACTGATTAAAGAAGACAATTTATTTCAAATTAATTCAAAGAAATGTGCAAGAGATACGGAATCGATCACCACAATACAACAGCATACCATCTACAATGTAACGGTAAAATTGGAAGACTGTGTGGAACCATAAAAACTGCTATTTGAACACTTAATACAACTGCAGAACGGACAGGGTCTATTGACTTGCCTATAGTCATGCTTGTACTAGAAATTGCAACAATTACAGGTCAACGAACCTCACGAGTGCAACTCGTCTATGGTTCATCAACTCACCTCCCAGGATACATTATTCCAACTACAGGTATGAAAATTGCCATTACGAAAGAAAATGTTCAGGGTGCAATTTAACCGGTGGACCAAATCTACTCGAGATAAAAAAGCTACCTACTATAACAGAAAGAACCATATTCATTCTATCTGTTCTAAAATATTTCGAACAAGTATGGCTCCAAGAACCTAATCCAACAAGCCTTCAATCCCCAAACGAAGGGTCATATCGTGTCATTTACAGGAGTACAAATTTAATAACATTTGAAATTGACATCGTATTCCGGAGATCTTCAAACTGCGTTTGGGGTTATTTAACCCTTTTGCTCCTATTGGGACAATTCGTCCAGAAACTTTCATCATGATCTTACTTGGATGTTTTCAAAGCCATTTGCGGTGTTTCATTGTTCTATTTGAATTTAAAATATTTACTATTAGGATTTTTCTTATACTTCTGTCAATTTAATTTAAATCGTGGATGGTCTTTTGTTGTACAGTAAATTTACAAATTTTAAGTGTTTTTATAAAAATTAAAAAAACAACATAATATTTTATTTTYGGAGCATAAAAATAATCGATTTACATTATAAAAAGTAAGTATTAATAAAATTTGTAGAAGATATTCGTAGTTTTTACTTTTGGAATTAAATATCCCAACAGTATTTTATGGATTGGTTAATTGGGATATATGGTCCCAATAGTATTTTATATTAATGTTTTTCTAATTTGTTTTTAAAAATAGAATGTCTACCAGAAATAGAAATGTCCTGGATCACGAAATAGAAGCACTTATGAATGCTAGTAGCGATGATAATGATCCAGATTTTGCAGTTTTTTTAGACAGATACGGAATAATTGCCAAGTGATGTTGAAGAAGCAAATGAAAATATTGAAAAAATAGTAAATCAATCTAACATTGATGAAGAAGATATTCAAATTGAACAAAACATCATACAACATGATATTTGGGTTGCTACGGCTGAAATCTTTCGTCCTCGTATGGAAATACAACCAGATATTCCGCCCAGTATAATTGCTGAACTAGATAGGTCAACAAGTGAGTTAGAAACTTTATTGAAAATCTTTCCTATAAGTTTATTTATTCATATTGCCGATTGCACAAACAAACGGATTGATATATTAGAAGCAACAACCAAACAAAAATATACAAAAACTATCTACTCTGAAAAAATGATAGTTGTTGATGTTACGCTTATCATGTCCTATAATTGCTTGTCAAATCTGAGTTGTTACTGCTCTCTAAAAAAAGTAAAGGAAATGAACTCATCAAATTAGCCATATTGAGAGACCGGTACTCATTTCTAATGAGCAAGATGTACTTCGCTGTCCCACAAAAAACTTATTATATTGATGACTTGGTGTCATGCTTGAAAAATAATTTTATAAATGTCAGAGAATATATTACTTTCCAAAGCATTAATGAAAGTAGGGTGAAATTGAAAGAAAGATCCAGCCTCAAACAATATCTTCCCCTAAAGCCGATAAAAATAGGTATTACAATTTGGGAACGTTGCGACCCACTAACCGGATATATATACGACTTAAATATTTATTGCGAAAAGGAAACTTCACATCAAGCTGGTACATAAGGTGAGCGAGTGGTCAATAAGTTTATTTCAACAGTAGCTAAGAGAAATGTATATTTCTGTTTTGATCGGTTTTTTACATCTGCAAAACTAATAAATGAAATTCAATATCTGGCTGAAGGCACATGCATGAAAAACAAAATAAATATTTCGAAGTCTATTAAAAAAATTGAAGAGAAGTAAAAGGGTTGTGTTGAATAATCAATTTGGTACTTCTTGCATAGTATGGCAAGATACAAAAAAAAGTACTCTGTTTGTGTAATTGTCATTTCAAATTTCAACAACTCAACATAAGGCCAACGCAAGCAAAAAACTAGATATTACTTGCCCGGAAGCTATAAAATTTCATGAAAAATAAATGGGTTGTGTATATCTCTTTGATCAAATGGTATCTTCTTATGATAGCAACAGAAAATCTAATAAGTGGTGGATGAAGATATTTTACAAATTGCTGCAATCAGCTTGCGTTAATTCTTGGATAAGTTTCAAAGAAATTTGTCATAAAGATAAATTACCTTACTTTGAATTCCTTTTAGAAGTGGCTGAAGATTTGATTGAAATTGGTTAAAAGAATGCACCCATAAAAAGGATGCGAAGTTATGATCGTCTCTCAAAATCGGTGCAAAGTTTGGTAAATGTTGGTGATCATCTTTCTGTTGAATGTAAAGAAAGACTTAGATGTGTAAATATATAAATTTAGCTTAGTGTCATCAGCGGAAAGTCGGTGAGAAAGGGTTAATGACTTTTAATTATATTACATTTAAACAAATTCATTTTGTTTAAATAATATAATTTAAAAGAAAATCAGAAATTTTAATTTTAGTAAATATTGCCATTTTGTCCTTTATTTATGGATTCAAAATTATACGAACTCAACAATATCAATTAACATAAATAGCAACCAATCATATCCTTTAAAACAGGTAACGTCCAATAGAAACTAACAAATATCGAGTATGTATGTATAGCAAAAGTATATAAGCAGTGGTTTTCGTAAAATTAATAACTTTTACAATTCAAAATGCAAGAAAATATTTTCAATAAAGAAAATGTCGCAGCAATTACTTTGGAAAATTTATGACTTTAAAGTAATTTTTTACTTCTCTTTTTATAAATTTATATTTTCTTTTAGAGACCTGTTATGATAAAACGTTCCAAATATAGTTTTTTAGTATCAGGAATTAATGAAAAAGTTAGGAATATGCAATATATTATATATGCATAATAAAAAACCAGAACATAATATATTTAATTATTTGAAAATAAAATATCTAAATTTAAATTGATATTATTTGTACTTGGGTTGTACTTGTATTGCATCTGTATTCCGAATTTTTTATATTTTTTCAATCAAATTAAAACAATCTGACGTGATATTATCCATATTTCCTTGAAAATTCAAATTTCTAAGTCCAAGTATTACTAGTTTTCTTGTTGAGAACACATTTACACATAAGAGGGTCTTATTTTATCGATCTTTAAGCAGAGAATAACTCTGGTTCAAACCAATAATGACCATCTTTTCTACTTTATCCAAATGAATTGAAACTTTTATATTTACGACAATTGTTGACGACTGTAATTGTATCATAGGAGTTCAAATCATGTTTATTTAAAATAAAAGCATCAATTAAAATTTGTTTTGTTTTGGTTTTGGATAAAACTTCATTATCAAAAACCAAAAAAACAATTTTTGATAGATGCTTTTATTTTAAATGAATTTTAAAAAACGATCAATTGTTACGTTCAACAATTATTCTCTCAATAATTGCAATTGTAAATCAAATCATGTTGTTTCAGTGGTTTTTGACAACCAATTATTCTTCATTTATCTGATCTGAATAATATAATTGTAAACTTGTCACTTTTGACTTTAAATTGACATGGTTTGCCTATAGCAAAGGAAAGCTAATTTTCTTAGTTATTTCTTGCGTCACTTAACCTCTGTAATTAATATTGTTTATCATAATTAATGAATTAATGGGTGAACATTGGTGTTTTGATAGAATTAATTTAATTGATCTGTTAAAACAAATAGCAACAATGTACTAAATTATTAATAATTATAAAAAGAAGATGGAAAAATTAAGAAATGATGTAGTATATCAAATGGTTGAACCTCGTGGTAGTGGGAAAACTTCATTTTTTGTAAATTATTGAAATCAAATTTATTCAAGTCAAACTTAAAAACATATATATATTAGCATAGGGACGCAGATGAAGAAAATGGTCTGACTAAATCTTAATTTTGTAATATTAAAATGAAAATAATAAATGGTTTTGATAAATATTGGAGCAAGAGATTGAAACCAGGTGATGTTATTGTTGTTGATGATTTGTTTATGAAGAAAAATATTTTAATAATTTTTTTTACAAAGATATCATGACATTGTAATGTGACTGTGATATCTATTACTCAAAATCTATTTCAACAAGTAGATAGTTATAGAATTTAAATGTGCAATATTTGATTCTATTCAAAAATCAAACTGTTGCCAATTTTCTAACAAAACAAACATATCGAAATAACAGACAATTTCTGATTGAATCATTTCAAGATGCAAAAAATATTCCCATGGATATTTATTTCTTGACTTTACACAACAATGTCCAGATGACTATAGAATGAGAACTGATATATTTAGTTCAAGTGGTATAACTGTGTATAAAGAAAATAGGTTATTTTATGAATATTATATAAGATGGCAAAATTTAAATAAATTGTAGTTGATCAAGTTACTAATGATGGTGTTGTTAAATAACAAAAAAGCCTGCTGTGAAGAAAAAAAGGAAACAATCGCATAAGAAACAATCACATGAGAAGCAATTTCTAAATAAAAAAAGCAATTGAATATGTTAAAAAAAACTTGCGAAAATAGCGGAAAGAAACTGAAAATTATGAATGGAAAATGGATATCATTATAAAATATTCGCTGGTATGTATGTTTTATTGAAAAAGAAATGAAATTAAAAAGAAGTATTTCGTTTTTCACCGCCTTGATTAAATCATCAACATTTTCTAGAATGAAAATTTTGCAATCATTTCAATCGTATGTTGCAGAGGATTTAATTGAGATTATTGTAAAACGAAAGTATTGAAAAAACAAAGAAACATTATTAACGCTTGTAAATGCAAAAAATAGGAAATTGATGAGACGAGTAGTAATGAATAATCGAGGAGGTGACTTTATAGCAGCATTACTACCAATTGCATTAGCTACATTACGCTCAACTCATTTCAAATAAACAATGGTCTTATAGCAACATTTGAATAAACAATGCGTGAATTAAAATCATTACCTAATTTTAACCTGAAATTATCATCGAATCGTTGTAATGGGAAAACTGAAGACAATATGGACGGATTTAAAAACCTGCTCGGTTTTTGAGGCGTAGAAAATTTCATGGAAGCAGCTCAAAAAACCTAAAAATGACGAAAAAATGGTTATTGGGTCAACTAGTGTACAGTTTAAACAGGCCAAAAGATTTCTAATAAGACCATATAAAATATATGGTATTGATGATTTATGGCAAATGGAATTAATAAGGATCACAAGTATATTTTTATATGTAAAGATGTATTTGGTAGTTTTCCAAGAGCTGTTCCAGTTAAATCAAAATCTGCTAATGATATGGAATCAAGAATCAAGTCAATCTTTAAAAATGAAAATCCAGATAATCTACAAACAGGTTTGGGTAAGGAATCTTACAATTTCAAAGTGAAACGACTTAATAATCATCTAAAAATAAACCATTATAGTGTATTCTCGCTGTACAAAGTTGAACATGTAGTGAAATTTAATCGTACATTGAGAGATGTTTTGAAAACATACTTTGAACATGTTGGTAATAAGACTTGAATAAATGTTTTACCGAAACTTATTTATAGTTACAATCATTCGAATCATAAGTTATTAAATAGAGCAAGACCGGATAAGTATAAACAATCAAATAAAGTTATGGTAATCACAAAAACATCCAAAAGCAAATAGAAAACCAAAATATGAAGTTGATGATCATGTGAGATCCTCAAAAATATCAGCTTCCTTATTTATTAAGAATTACAGTAATAATTTGAGTGATGAAGTGTTTTAAATTACAAATATTAACAGTAGCACGATCGCGCCAACCGTTTGACTTTTGATTTGATTGATTATTGATTTTTGAAGTGATTAATAATTGATTTTTGAACTTTTTGTTTTGTTTAGAGTGCAGGGGAGGGAAGAGAAAGGAATGGAGGTGTGGAACACAACATCATTCACTACTAAAATATTTAATTTTTACTTTTAAAAGTTTTTAAACTATATAAATATTTTTGTACAAAAAAATTTTAATTAACCGTTAACTACACATAATTTTCGTACCAAAACTTAATTTAATTTATTTTAATTCCTTGATTAATTTGTGACTTCCAATTATCAAAAAAGAAATTTTTAAAAAAAATAATTCCCAATCAAAGCACAAAAATTTCAACTCGCTTTAAAACCACTCACACACACATTTTCTTTTTTTTCTAAAAAAGAAATAATTAAATAATATATACGATTTCATTAAAATAAGATAAGGCTTCGATCAAAACAAAACAAAATTTATTTGTAAAAAAAGTTCAAATTT
>MQRL01613180.1:1136-11846 GCA_001938525.1 Dugesia japonica
AACGAGTTGCGGAGGAAATGAGAAAGTACGAATCAGATACAAGAGGTTACAGACCATTTGCAATTGGTGAAAATGTTCTTGTAAAAAAGGAACCTCAGAATATGCATAAAAGTGGAGACAGGTATGAAGGGCCGTATACGATTATTAAGTTTTTAAGTTCCCATCAAGTCTTATTGAATTTTCCAGATAAACTAAAGTCAAGACGAGTTGAATGGCTAAAACGAGTTTCAATTTCTATGGAGAGGGAAGTTAGAAAATAGTGATTATTTAAACATTCAATTTTGTTTGAATAATACAAAATGTATTTGTAAATAAATACTTAATATTAATGACAATTCTGTTCTAATGATGACATGACACAATTAAAAATTTGACATGTAAAAAACTTTTTATTAATGTTGCCACAATCAGAAAATGCAAATCAGCACCCTAATGCAAATCACAATTAAATTTTGTTATAAGTTGCTTTATCTGTTCTTAATTCGAGATAAAATAGTTCCAGATAAATACCAGAAACTTTTACCGGTAATGCAAGTAGTGGAATGATTTGTAATTCTTGTTCATAGTATTTTTCTTGTATGATATTATCTTCCTAATCTTCAATCACATATATGACTGGATTTTGTTTGATTTTCATTATTTGAAACACTTCATTATTCCAATTACTATTGAAATTCTTGATAAATGGTGAAGCGGATATTTTCGATATTTTTGCATGGTCACCAACTTTATATTTTCGTTTTTCATTTGTCTTTGGGTGTTTTCGTGATAACCATAATTTTAATTGATTGTTCCAACTTATATCAACCGGCCTTGCTCAATTTAATCCCTTATTACCAAAATGATTATAACTATGAATAATTTTCGTTAAAACATTTATCCATTTCTTATTATCAATATGTACAAAGTACGTTTTCAAAGCATCTCTCAATTTACGATTAAATTTCTGTACATGTGCAGCTTTATATTGCGAGAATACACTATAATTATATTTTTAGATTATTAATAAGTTATTTCACTTTGGAATTTTAAAATTCTTTACCCAAATCCTTTTGTGAATTAGCTTTTGAAAATGATATTGATTGCTGGCTCTATATCATTAGCAGTTTTCGATTTAACTGGAATAGCTCGTTCAAATTTGCTAAATACATCGATACATGTTAGAATATACTTGTAATCTTTATTCATTTTTGAATAGGGAATCATTGGCATCAAATCCATTTGCCATAAATTGTCAATTTAATATGTGCTCTTATTGAAAATCTTTTCAACATCGATTTGTTTAGACTGTATGTCTGCTGATCTGATAACCATTTTTTCGTCTTTCCTTTCGACCTTTGAGTTGCTTTCATTAATAATGATCTTTTATGTTTTTTCAATACTTTCTTTATGGCTTTACTCAATACTACATTATCACGAACAAAATCTATGATAATCTCAAGTAAATCATCTATAACATAAGGTGGAAATGATTGCAAAATTTCCATTCTCAAAGATTTTGACAATTTAATCAATTCTGTAAAAAACGGAATACTAAATTGTAATTTTATTGTTTTTCAATAACCCATACATATCAGTGAATTGTTTATATTGATATCCATTTTCCGTTCTTCATTCGCAGTTTCTTGCCTATTCGTTTTGCCAATTTTTTAAACATATTTTATTGCTTCTTATTATTTAAAAGTTCCTTCTTATGTGATTGTTTCTTTTTATCCCCATCCACTTCCTTCACAACAGACATTTTTCGATGTTTATTATCAACACCATCAGCTAGTTGGTCCACTATAAATTTCTTAAATTTTGCCATCCGATCAAAAATCTTAAAATTCAAAAGACATGAAAATTAATACCTCGATTATCCATATCAAGATGAGTGTTAAATTTTTTCGTCAAGGGGGTAGGGAGATGTTCCGGTGCGCTATTATCTACCTACTTGTATAATTGTATAATATATTGCCATACTATAAATTTATTTAATAATTTAACATATATTGAAAATATAAAATTTCTGAATTAAAAAAATTTATTAATCAATGTATTTATATTTTAAATACACAGAACTTTAAATTTATGAAATTTTTATGCAAGAAAATCAACTATTTGATCTCTTGGTTTTTAAATAGAACCATTTTTACATATAAATTACGAATTCTATGACCATCTCCTTGATGAAATAGATTCTGAATAATAAATATTACAGTCACATTACAATGTCTCGATATCTTGGTGAATAAATTGTTAAAGTCATTTTCCTTGTTGGCTTCTTGATATTGATCATCGGCAACAATCACATTAACTTTAGTCAATCTCTTGCTCTAGTTTTCATTGAAACGTTGATATATTTTATTTTTATCACAGAATTCAGATTGCTCTTTATCAGCTCTTCTATGCCCACATATTTTGTTGAATTTTGATTTGAATAATTTCGATTTCAATAACTTGCACACATGGTTTTTCCACTCTCATCTGGATCAACAATTTGAAAAACAGCATTATTTTTTAATTCCATTATTGTTTGTTTAAATGCCCCAATTTAATTATTGTTTATACATACAATATGTAATACATACAAAATGTATTTATATGTTCACCTTTTAAAAAATTAATTGTCATAATTATGACGGCAAATATTAATTACAGAGACAAAGTTTCACAAAAGGTTACAAACAAAATGGATTTTCCTATAGGCAAGCCATCATAAATTGTAGACAAAACTGGAAAATATACTATTTCATTCTTCAAATTTTGAAGATTGAAAATTGTGGGAAATAAGAAGTTATAGGATAGAAAAGATTTACAATATAATAAAAGAAAACTCACAATTGCAATTGAAACAGAAATCAAAAGCTCAAAAATATCTACTACTGAAAATATTATCGATAATGATACAAATTCTAATAATGATAATTAGAACTATAAATAAAAATTAATTAGACTTGAAACAAACTTCAAAATAAAATTTTCATATTGACACCAGTTATATGGGTCAATAAATAAATAAAAATATTTTTGATGATTACCAGATAAAAAGTCTTATAATAAGTCTTATCCCTCACTGGCATATAGGACCTTTTCCTAAAGATCAGAATCAAAGTTATACAAGTTTCAGCGAAAGCTATTACTATTCGAAAGCATTAAGATTTATAAGCTTATTGCAATTAATAAGCTTGGAATATTTTGTTTAACTGCGTTTCAGAGTCAGTAGTTTGTGAATTGGGTAATTATATTAAAGATTATTATAATATTTACAAGCTGGATCGATGTCTTATAGACATTAATCAATATTCAGTATTATTTTTTTCAAAAATAAATTTTGGTATAATTATATTACAAATACAATTATAGTGAGAATAATTGTTTGACGTAATCATTGATCGTTTTTCAGATTTCATTTTAATAAGTCATAAAAAAAGTCAATTCCTGACGAAGACTAAGTCGAAATATCAAAACCAAAAAAATTGATTGACGCTTTTATTTTAATGAAATAATTATATTAATATCAATTTTTATTAATTTTCTTATAAATAATCTTGAATTTTTCGCTATCACACTAATTATAAAATGGTAAATTGTAATATAAAATAAAATATTAAAATATAGCAATTTTTAATTATTAAACTACGAAGTTTTAATAATTATTAATTATAATTAAATTGTAAGTCTTTTCCCTTGTCTGTGAACTTCAGTTAACTTATGTTTTTTTGTTTATTGTGAAAATTACACTTTGTAATTATTCACTTTTTTAAAATTTTTAACCATAAAGTTTCAAAAAATATTTATTTTTTAAAATTTTTATTAAAGTAACAAAAAAATGTTCAAAAAAAAACGTTTTTGTTTCTTTAATAAAAAATTTTAAAAAGAAACTTCTTTGATCCACGCCTTAGTTTATTTTCGTAATTTTTAAAATATTGAATTTTTTTAACTTATGTTATTTAAATAAATATAAATATGTATTTGTTATTAACATTTTTGTATTTTTGATTGATATAAATTATAATTTAACATAGAAGTTTACTTTATTAATCATTAACTTTATTATCAGGATATAAATTTCTTGACTTAAAAACTTCCGTATTCAGGAAATCCCTGTTAAAGATGACATTTATTGTTGAAAAGGTAGTATGCAACTAAATATAATTCTTTAATATTCTATTGCACTATAGTTATTTTTTTAAACTAAATATATCCTAGTTATTGTCTGTTAATTTTTCTGATAAGAAATAATTACTAATGCACCTGGTTTCCATGGGAATTTTTAAAGGGAAAATGATGCTGAATAATATTTTTAAATAATTTATTTTCATTTTTATTAATCTTTCATCTCCAGTTTTTATAGGAAAATAATAAAATATTAGATTTTAATGATGGTATTATTAATATTTTGTCATCTTTAAAGTCTTAGAATAAATGGTTGAATATAAAAATCTAGATTGTTTTAAAAACGTTTGGAATTTTTACAAAAATTAGCATTAATATAGGGTTTGCAACGGATTTGAACCTAGGCTCGAAGCCCGATAATTTTTAAGTATTTCTGGCGGCTTTAACCTGAAATTAAAATCAGATGTGCATCGCATTTATTAAAAAAAGTATTTGGTTTTTAATAATACAAAATTTATTTATTTTTTCAATAAAATAAATTACTTTTAAACGAATTCCTTAAATTTTAACTATTTTTTTATTTTTTGTTTTATATATTTTACTTGTTTATTAATAATTACGATAAAAAGAATAAAAAATCTTCTTTTTGGAATTATTTTATCAAAAAGACAATGAAAATGTTGCATTTTGTATTAAATGTGGGCACAGTTTTATTTTCCAGCAGGGAAACACTTCAACCATTCGTAGACATTTAGTTAATCACGTTGACATCGACAAAGACGAATATGGAAAGAAATGATGAAAGTTAGACCAATTGATGTTTTATAGTTAAAACTTCTGTTTAAGAAATCGTTACAAATTTAGCTACAGGGGATGGATTATCAATCAAATAAATAACACTCAGAACTTATACTTCATTACTCTGTTATAGCTCTTATTGTTTTGAACTAAAAGTTTAGGATGAAATTTAAAAAGATCTTACTGAATTAAAAATAATTCAAATACATTGGATGAATAGACAAGTTGTGGCAATCATCGATATCTTAATGCAAATTTCTATTCTTTTTCAAATAAATTTATCAATCTTTGACTTTTCAGAATTATTGGCTTTTTTGTAATGAACTTGTTTAAAAAGAATTTCTAGAATACTTATACTGCATATCGTCTTTCGTGAATTTTCTCAATTATTCGATTAGGACTTACAAATCTGTCTTGGCTTTTATTTCTTGTTTCTATCTTAATGAAGACATAATCTCCTACTTGAAATTCTCTATTAGAAGTCACTTCTGAAATTACTTCCTTATTTCTTTCTGAAACGTTTGTACCAATTTTCTCTGCTAATTTTTTTTCCAAATACTATCTCATCTGAGCTCTTTCCATTCATCTTTTGCTTTGTTGCATTCATCGTAAAATCTATTTCGGGTACAGGATCTGCATAATCTGTTGTCTTTCTCTCTTGAAGTGTCGCATTATTTAAATCTCGAATTGTCCTGAACTGTCTAAATTTTTCCGTTTGCATTGTGATGATAGTAACTCTATAAACAAAGTTTAATATTTAGCGTCTGTGCAAACTCTCTCATAACTCTAGATTTAAAAGCTTTCCCACAATCTAGTCTTATCTTTCTTGGACATCCAAATCTTAATATCCACTTCTTAAAAACAGCTTTTCGTATTGTTTCCTCGTCTTGTCTAGGCAATGCTACAAGAACTAGATATTTACTATACTGGTCTATTATTTCAACAATATCCATTTTTCCGTTCACTTGTTTCTCGCATTGGCTCACATATATATGGGAAAATAACTTCAAAAAATTGGTAGTTTTTAATTTCTTTGTCTTCTGTTTACTTGCTGTCGTCACTACTTTGGTCTTCTGACAAATTTCACAACTGTGAACTATCTTGTGTATTTGGCTCCACAAATTCTTTTCAATATATTTGTTTCTCATATATTCGTACACCTTCTCAACTCCTGTATGACATAATAATTTATGTATTTCTTCTATTGCTTCATGAATTTTGTCATCCGGAATTTTCATTTTCTTGATTATATCATTTTCTTGTGAAATCTTTGATTGATCATTTTTTCTTTTTCAATTGTGTTCAGTACTCTTGTTTTAATCTTCTTTTTTGGCATCTTCATGTGACATTTGACATTGCACACATACTTCACATCTTAGTTTAGATAACATATCTGCATTACCATGTTGAATTCTTTTTCTATATTCAAAAACCACGTCTAAACTACTCAGATAATTAATCCATGTATGGAATTGTGACATAATTGGTTTCTTCGTTGTCATTTTAGAAGTTAGCGCTTTATGATTTGTTCTAATAGTAATTTGTCTACTGTACAAGTAATGCTTGAAAGGCATATAGAAATAATAAACAGTCAATAACTATTTTCGTGTATTACAGTATCCGTTTTCATGACTCGTGATTGAGTGTGATCCTTTGTCAACAACTCTTTCTCTTCATTCTTTATCTCTCTGTAACAATACTATTCCAATTGTATCGAAACTGGCATCTGTATCTAATATAAATTCTTGGTTTATATCTGGAAAACACAATATTGGCTCAGTCATTAGAGTTTTCTTCAAATCTTCAAAAGTATCGTTTATTTCATCTGTCCATTCTAACTTCTTGTTGCTTGGTCCGCTATCCACTTGTTCTAAGATCCTTGATTTCTTGCGTACTTTTTAATAAACTTCCTATAGTAATTACAAATTCTTAAGAAGCTTCGAAACTTCTTCGCACAGTTAGGCTTGCCAAGTGCTCTTATTGTTTCTATTTTAGACGGATCAGTTCTAACACCATCGCTGCTAATTATGTGTCCAAGAAATTTGATTTCACTTTGAAGAAAGTGACACTTTTCTGGATGAATTCTTAACTCAGCCTTCATTATTTCTGTCAATACTATGTTGATTGCTTCATAGTGTTAATCTTTATTGTTCGTAACTATCAAAATATCATCGAGATAAACCATGGATTCCGCAAACCACTTTTGTCATCATCTCCTGAAATGTTCCTGGTGCCACTGTGATGCCGAATGGCATTCTATTAAAACAATATTGTTCATGCTTCGTGGGAAACGTCATTTTTTCATAAGATTCTTCTTCGAGCTCTACCTGATAGTAAGCATTTCCAAAATCTATTAAACTGAAATATTTTGCACCGTCTAACTTGTCCAGCATTTCATCGACAATTAGGCATCAGAAAGGCTTGTATTTTCGTTACTGCATTCAATTGTCTTAAATCCAAACGTATTCTTATGTCCTTATTTTTCTTTTTCCAAACCAAAATCAGTGAAGTATTCCATGGAGAGTTGCATTTGCTGATAATATTATTCTCAAAAAGCTTCTGAATAGCTTCTTTAATTTTAGCATCTAAGTTCATTGGTTATCCATACGGTTTAACGTTGATTAGTTCACCACTTGTAGTTATTCTGTGTTTTATCAAACGTGTGCGTCCTACCTATTTATTTTTCATGAAAACATCTGCTTTATTTCCAATTATATTCAACAACCGTTCATCGTCTCTAATCTTTAGAATACTTAAAGTTCGTTTCAATCGCTCCACCTTTTAATTTTTTGTCCAAATTTTACTTCAATATTACAAATGTAATTTTCGACTTTTTCATCCGTTTTACTATAGACTTTTCGTACAAGCTGGTATTCAAAGATCTTCTGTATTCATCCAATCATATCTCGTGTTACTCTTTCTGCAAGTAAGAAAGTAACCTCTTTGCAAACTTCATCAAATATCACTCTAGTTCTAACTTTCCAAACATTTTCAAGTGCACTATTATTAGATATAGAAATAATAGATATTAGATATTAGAAATGATGAAGGCTGAGTTAAGAATTCATCCAGAAAAGTGTCAGTTTCTTCAAAGTGAAATCAATATTAGATATAGGGGCTCAAATTAACGTTGAGTTTGAGTTGTTTTAATAAACTACTAAAAATACAATTAGAAATGAGTGATAAAAGATTGCGTTGTGTAACGCAATCTTTTATCACTCATTTCTAATTGTAATTTTAGTAATTTATTAAAACAACTCAAACTCAACGTTAATTTGAGCCCCTATATCTAATAGACACTCAACTTTATTTCCTTGAATTGATACCCTAACACTTGACCTGCCTTGTAATTTGTGATACGAAATATTTGTTTTCTTTTTTGTTTCATTTGTTTCAACTCATTCTACTTTTCTATCATTCATAAAATTTTCTCCTTTTAAGAACATGTATACTTTTTCTGTAACTTTCACGGTATCATCCCATTTTCGACCCCTTTAGGATATTCATTCACTTTATTTAACAATGGATGGCTACAACCCCCTACTCTACTGGTGGAGCCCTGTTTATTGGGTGCTGCCGTTCAGAATCACTTTCATACACTTCCTCATATTTTTAATTTGTATTGACATCTTCATCTGCAATCGCATGTATTCGATTATATTGGTTTCTTGATCTTCAAGCAGTCATTAATTTCTCACTTGTTCTTTTCATTTTAAGATTTGTGTAACACTCTACTGTCCTATATACATCATTTCCACATCGTTTACACTTAACTTCTTGACATAATCTTCTAATATGATTATGTCCCACCTTTCAACAACCAAAGCATCTTGTTGGTTTTTTATCTAAACAATCTCGACTTAAATGTTCTTTTTTTATGAAAAGTTCAACACTCTACCACTTTTTCCGTTGGACAATTTGCTTTAGTAACTAATCTTAAGACATAACCAACATTCGATATTTCGTTTTTCCTATCTTAGATCCACATATGTATTCACTGTATAATTTAACGGTTTCTGACAATTTCAATTTGTAACTTTCGAGTAACTTCTAACTGTATCGACTTGATCTCTTTTTTTTCTTACTCGATCTACTAACGTCATTGTTTCTTCAATTTTTTCTATATTCTGTCGTTTCCGTAAAGTAACCTCTTCAAGGCTTTTGTTATCTGAACAATATACTAGCATCTTTGCTACCGTTTTATCCTTAGTAAAATCTTTATTTGTGAATAATCTTTTCACAAATTCTTTTACATTCTTAAAATAAACTTGAATCGCTTTATTTCCACGCCTGTAGTTAATCAAATTTTGAAAATATTTGATAACTATCTCTTTCTCAAATGCCAAACGTAAGCAACCCTGAAAACTTTCAGCATTTTTCAACGTATCGCTTATTTTCCCAACAAATCATCATCTAACAAACAAGAGACTAATCTCTCCTGTTGTTTCCTCTGGATAATGTTCTTAGCCTCAAAATATGCTTGATGAATTTCTTAATATCATCTCCTTGGCAAAACACATTTGGCAATTACCTATCTGTAATAGAATCGATATTTATCACGGCCACCATGTTAGGTAATTCTTCAATTGATCATTTATTTTCAAAATCACAACTATTTTTAGGCATAATTTATTTTAATTCATACAGCTATCTCACAGCTATTATTATATGATAACAGAACCAATAAAATATTAATATAAAATTTAATCGCTTTCTATTGGTTTAAATTATTAATTAATAATTATTTACTTATACTCCGTGTTGAAAAGTGTTATCAAGTTATATACTATAACAAAAGAAGTGCTCGGCAATTTAGTATCTGAACATCTTTTAAACAATTTAAATTTAGAACAATTGAAATCAGTAGTTAATGTTTTAATTCATACTTAATACAAGGATTGAAAAAGGCATCACCTTGAGAACTGTAAATATTGCTTTAAGTTTTATGAGGAGAAAACTACTTGTACAAAACAATAAGTTAAGTTGCCCTATTTTAGAAAGCATAAATTAATATATTGATTGTAATGTTATTGTTTTTATTTTTATTATTTTTAAAAAAAGGTGTATGTATATGTATATATATGTATATGTATATATGTGTATATACATACACATACACACAGATATTATAATAATAATTATAATGAAAATATTAATAAAAATAAAAATGGGTCAATGATAAATATGGATGAATAAATACAAAATTAAAAATTTAAATCAAATTAAAAAATATTTCTGTCAACGGCCGGTAGGAAAATAAAACTGGAAGACAGAAGAATTCAAATTAAAGCAAGAATTAAATATTAAAAAATCAAAAAACATAAGATTCTTGACAACCGTTAAAAATATGTCGAAGTTTTAAAAATAGCTTGGGAAATTTGAATTCAAGAATACAACAAATCAAAGGAAGTAAATCGAGGAAAATAATTCAAAGATAAATTATCCCCCAAAAGAAAAACATCAGTATCAATTTAATTACGATCTATGGAACTATTAATCTGGCGATACAATAAATCAGACAAATATATCCGGCAAATTTATGATGTTTTATTGACAATCTGACCTACAAGTGTTGAGGCTGATGGAGAAATTTTTGACAGCAGGTCAAATCTGTACGAAACTTTGAACAAACTTGAACAATGAGTCAATTGATGCTTTATGTTTCCTGCAAGCTTATATTAATGCAATTAATATATATATATATATATATATATATATATAGAACTAATACGCTAATTATATTTGTAGTGCTATATAGTTTTTGTAATTTTCTATTACAATATATTATTTGCTAATGAATTATTATAAAAATGA
>MQRL01613276.1:0-12391 GCA_001938525.1 Dugesia japonica
TGTCGTCTGAAAATTATCCGACGAGTTCGTCTATCCACTACCCTCTCCCATATAGATTCCATTTCTAAGAAGAGGAAAACAAACAATCAAACTTAAATACAACAGCAATAAGATATAAAAAATAATTTATAAATGGTCATCACAAAAATTTATACAGATTCCACTTTATCGTAAGGAAATTAGCAAAACAAAAATCACTCCTCATTCAAGTCTACTCCACCTTCCAAAGGGAACATCTCCGCGAGACAACCAAGGTCTGTCTCGTCTGGGTGCTCGATTTATCCTCTGGTCAGTATGTGAGCTATCAACTGTTTTGACTGGCTAATTTGACACTGCTTTTTAATCCAAAGTAGTGTACGATACAATTCTGCTGGCATGAGCTAAAGAATGGAACCATTAACCGCAGTATTTGACTCATGACTTAGCTCCCCAAAACAACTAGTTGTCACTGACTGTTATTATTAATATGAGAATTATACCAATGAAAAGGTAATAATTAAGGGGATGTCATTAATTATGATCATAATAACCTCGTTAGGAAAAATATAATAATAGTCTTAACACTATCAATAGTAATAATAATAAGTGTCACTATAATAATAAGCAACGGGAACAAAAACTATTTTATCAACAATAATAATTATAGGAGTACCCATTATAATGCGCGAAAGCATAATAATATCATTGACGTCAGACATGATAATAATAACAACAATCATAACTCTAAATAATAATCACTCGAATAATATTACATATAATAGTAATATTACATGTATAATAGTAAAACTCCTGATAATTTTAATGGGGTGATACTGATTATGATAAATAGCTAATATTAATACTAACGGCGAAAATTAATAGGATGATTGTCACCCTCACCGTTATAATAATAATACCATTAATAATGGTAGTAATAATGAGGGTAATAATAATAAGAAAATTTCTATTAATAATAATAATCATACTAATCATAACCAAATTAAAAAATTTATTTTCAAATTTCTGCGCGTTGCAGTTGCTTAGTGATTTTCCCAAACTGTTACCTACAATTCTAATAATATAGCGGTATTAATTGTCGACATTCAGCCGGAATCATCAGTTTTATTCGCAGAACCTTAGTCACAACAAACAAATATAGATAAAAACTATACAAACTAAGAATTCAATAAAATTATAACGTGTGTAGTTATATCCAGGTCAAACTTCAATGTTCACTCGTAACAAAGCATTGTATCTGTCAGCAGGTCAAAAAATGAAATCATCACGACATGAACTAATATGACTTTTCCTAACAATGATTAAAATGCCATTTATGTGACCACTATCAAAAAGTACTATCAAAAAGCACTATCTACCCGGTGCCTGTTGTTTGTTTTGCTCGTCTAACCCCAACTGCCATATGTGTGTCTAATTAAATTCAGTAAATCGACGTGTCCTCTAGTTTGCATAACTATGATTCAATGCGAGTATTTTATTTTAAAATATATATAAATCCATATAATGATAAAAGATTTTATTGCAATAGTATAATTAACACTTCATATTGCAATGGAAATTATTTATAAAAAATTTAATTTATAAAAAGCTTCAAGTAAAATATACTTTTAAACAAATACATAATACAATACAAGATTTTTATATTTTCTATACAAATCATGTAACTAGTCTTCTTATAAGAAAAAATGTTCATCAAACCATTCCTCAATTCTTAGAAATATATTCACAACAGAAGTACAAATGAAGAGAGCAACATATCATTTTAAACATTGCATTTTTAAAATCAAGTATCATATTATTAAAAACATTATATTTTCAAGAAGGAATTGAACCTTTTATTTATTATTTAGAGAATAATAGAACACAATTAATTGATATTGAAGAATTAAAGAAAAGAATTAGATTTACTGATGAATAACTTAATTGTTTGCATAAACCGGCTTCATTTCAAACACAATTAACAAATAATTCTAATTTAATTACTAATAATCAATCTTTAAATAAAAATGATTATTCAACAGCAATATTTAGTCAAGTTTTAAATGAACAATCTTATTTTTCTAATAACTCATATCCGAGTCTTAATAACTCGTATATTTTTTATGCTTTGAAAAAAACCGACTCCAAGCAACTCTAAACAGACTCCGAGTTTCTATAACAGCAGACAGACTCAGACAGTCAGTCAGACTCAAACTCCAAGTTTCACTAAAAGAGGAATCTATAAATATCTTAATAAATTTCATTATTAATTATAAAGATGATGAAAAAGTAATGAATATATTTTCAAAGTATAAAGATAATCAATAAAGTGGTTTTGAAGCGAGTTAAAATTTTTGTGCTTTGATTGGGAATTATTTTTTTAAAAATCTCTTATTTGATAATTGGAAGTCACAAATTAATCAAGAAATTAAAATAAATTAAATTAAGTTTAGGTACGAAAATTATGTGTAATCAAAGATTTATTCAAATATTTTTTATACAAAAATATTTAAAGTTTCAAAATTTTTTAAATTAAATATTTTAGTAGCGAATGATGTTTTGTTTAAAAATTTTAAAAATTAAATATTTAAGTAGCGAGTGATGTTTTGGTTTATAATTTTGTGAAAGTTTTTAAATGAAATTTTGATAACAGATAATTATTTTCTTAAATTTTCGAAGTAATTTAAATAAAGTTTTAATTTAAAATTTTAAATTTATTAGAAAATAATTCCAAATTGAAGCCTAGGTTTTAATTTGTTTGATTAAACAAATAATTATGTTATTAGTTTTTATTTGAAATAAATTTTATGAAGTTGAATATTGATGTTGATAATCTGAGTTCTCAAAACACATCTAACATGGTGGCAGCGGTAAACACCGATGCAATCACAGACAGATTGTTGCCAAAAATATTTTGCAGAGGCGATGATCTAGAAATGTTTATCAAACGGTGTGAAATATTCTTTGCGGCAAAGAACATCGTTGTTAACAAAGATCAGGAACTTTGGGTAACATGTATGCTTCATGAATATTTAATGGAAGCACATGTGAAGACATTGAAGAAAGTTAATGTATATCGAGATAGATTGCGATTAGCTTTTGAGAGCAAGAGATATGTAATAAAAGATTTTCAGAATCTTGTAAGCTATCGTGGTTGCGTTCTTTCAAACGGTGGAAGATTTGGTCGATAAATTTTTAGCAAACGAGGAGCTTACGAAAGAAAATTCTTGTCAAAAATTCTAATAATTTGTGCAGATAATAAAAAGGCAGAAGAGGAAATAATCTTGCGAAAACACTATCATTAGTGGAAAAAATCGAAAAAAGAGAACCTATTAATGTAGTAAAGAGTTACGCGGGTGTAACACGCTGAGAAAGTTCTAGAGAGAGAAAACAAAATATTGATAGAGTTAAGAAAACAACTGAACTACAGTGGACATATAAAGAAGAGAGTGTCCAAAAAATTCTCATGTAGAATGTTGGACTTGTCACAAAAAAGGGCATTTAAGTAGAAATTTTCCAGACAAAAAACCACCAAAATGTTTTGGGTGTGGTAAAATTGATCATATCAGAAGAATGCCACAGAAATTGTTTGCGCTAGATGTAAAAGACCAGGTCACAGAGTGGAAGAATGTTATTAGAACATTAATAAACCTAGGCTGAGAAATGAGATGCGACGAGTAAAAGTAAAAGTAAAGGTTTACAGATTCCTGAAAAGAGAAAGTTTCAATAATGAGGAAGCTAACAAAACAGAAGTGATAGGAACAATTGAAGAGAAACAGAATTTAGAAATTTCGTATGATAAAATGCAAGGGAGACCGAGCATTTCAGTGACGATCAAGGGTGAACAGTTTATTGTTTGTTAGATACAGGAGCAAGAAAAATGTGATGAGCATGAAAGGATTTAATAGACTCGGAGAAACAATGTTAAGAAATGCGAATAACGGTCGCATTGTGCGAATAACAGCTCAATTGAAAAGATAAGTGTTGAAGTTGTAGTTTCAGAGGTGTGCAAGGAAATAACATTTATAATAGTAGAGAAATTAATACCAGATCTGATTGATGGAGTGGAATTTCAAAATACTTTTGGGTATCATCTTCAAAAAAAGTGCAAGGTAGACGTCAGTCATCATCGAGGCAAATTTGATTGCAACATCGATGCAAAATTTGGAAGGCAGGTACAGACGGGTGAACGATTTAGACATGCAATAGAGATTCAAGAAATTAACAAAGATCATAGATTGACAGCGATTATTCAGAATAACGAGGATGTATTTATGGCGGATAAATGGGACATTGGATGTACACACTTAACGAAGAATCGAATAATCACTAAAGAAGGTCCAATCAACATAAAACTTTATCGTCAACCAATGAATCTAGAAGAGAAGATTGAAGAGGCCATCAAGAATTTGTATGATAACTGTATCATCCGGAAGTGTCATTCGCAATGAAATACATCATTAATCTGCATTGAAAGAAGGAAAAAAGGATATACCATTATGCTTAGACTTTAGACAGCTCAATGCAATAACAGAAAGACAAGCTTTGCCTATGCCAAATGTGGACAAAATGCTGGATGCCTTAGAAGGTACGCAGTTTTTTACCTCAATAGACTTGAAAAATGTATACTATCAAGTGGAACGCAGTGGAGATTCTAAAGAAAAGATGGCTTTTTCGATCAAACAAGGGAAATTTCGTTTCAATAGAAAGCCTTTTGGAATAACAGGAGCACCAGGTACCTTCCTGGAAATGATAAATAAAGTGATCGCAAAATTAAAAGGAACAATGGTTTATCTAGATGATATTCTCATATTTACCGAAACAAAGCAGCAACACTATGAAATATTCGATAAAGTATTGACAGAAATTAAGAATGCTGGTCTAAGAGTTAATCCGGAGAAATATCAATTCATACGAAAGAAGATAAAATTTTTGGGATACATTATCAGTAAAGAAGATGTCAAAGCAGGTTCAACTAAAATAGAAGGAATTAAGAACTTTGGTAAACCAAAATGTGTTAAGAAGATAAGAATCGTTTTGTGAATTTGCAATTACTATCGCAAGTTTATTAAAAATTATTCGAAAAAAGCTAAATTGCTGGAACAACTGTGTAGTGGGCCGAGTAACAAGAAAATTGTATGTGAAAACGAATTAGAAAAAGTTTTTAATGGAATGAAAGAACCATTAATGATGTCTCCAATATTATGTTTTCCAGAAAGAAATAGAGGATTTATTTTGGACACGAATGCGAGTTTTGATATGATTGGGGCAGTACTATCTCAAAAGGACAACAATGGGCAAGAAAGAGTAATTGCATATGGGTCAGACGCAATGATGAGTCATGAGAAAGGATATTGTACTACGCGGAAAGAATTACTTGCAATTTACTACTTTTGTATTCATTTCAAACATTATTTATATGGGAAGAGATTTATCCTCAGAACATATCATAAAGCTATCACTTTTATGCTAATCACATCACAGTTTCAAACTTGGATTAATTATTTGAGCAGCATAGATATAAAACTGGAATATAGATAAGGATCGCTTCATACAAATGCGGATATGTTGTCAAGGAAGGTTCATGACAGATGTTACATCCTGGAAGATACAAACGTAAATTGGCTTGAAAAAAACGTAGAGAAGATCAAAAAAATACTCAAAAGAGGGGATGGGAGTGGTTTTGAAGCGAGTTGAAATTTTTGTGTTTTGATTGGGAATTATTTTTTTAAAAATCTCTTATTTGATAATTGGAAGTCACAAAATAATCAAGAAATTAAAATAAATTAAATTAAGTTTATGTACGAAAATTATGTGTAGTTAAAGATTAATTTAAATATTTTTTATAGTTTCAAAATTTTAAAAATTAAATATTTTATTAGCGAATGATGTTTTAAACAAATATTTTGAAAAACAAATTTCGATAAGTAAAATTTATTTTCAATTGCAAAGATCAAAACGATGTTTTCTTATTTTCATAGAGGGTTCAATATTTCAGCTATGCCTTTTTCAGGAACTATTAATCCTCTAATTATTGGTCCCTTAGTAGACGAAGCATATTGTTTTAAACTTCTAGTTTAATTACCTGAAGTTGATTTACATAATTTTAATAAATTTAAATATTTTTAAACTTCATCCTTATTATTCGAGTTTTACCTAGAATTAAATTTTCAAAATCATGTGTAAAAAACAATTTCCAAGTTATATGTTTTAGAATATAAATATACCATTCCATTTCATTTATAAGGCATAAAGGAATATTCATTAATAGTCATAATTCTATATTCTAACACTTACTTGGAGTTCATACCCGTGTACCTTTAATTCAGTTCACAGTTCCCTTTAACTCATAAAAACAAAGACAACTAAAAAATTATAAACATTTATTTGCAACTAATCAAAGGCTCCTGGATCGAGCCATTTAACAGGCGCGTCGTCCGTAAAGTCGAACGCAGCCTCGTCGTCTTCACTGTTTCACCTAGTCTATGTTTCTAGTTCTAGGTGGGTGGACAGGTCAGTGATTTATTGCCTTAGAAAATTTATTTTATTAGTGAGAAGATGCTTCGTTCTGCTCGCTAGTATGTCTTGTTTATTGTTCACAATCTCAAGCTTCTTTATAAATCGGTTTCGTTGCGTTAGATGACGAATTAATAAACGTTCATACCTTTTGACGTTCTACTAAAAATTTTTAAATGAGCTTATGGCACCGACGTAGACTAGTAGAAAGTCTTATCCTTGGCTCTAAAACAGAAATTTTAGTTTTATTCAACAATAATAGATACATCATAAGGAAAACAAATTCAGCAATTCAAGAAAGATTTAAGAGTAAAACATTATTTATACAAATTTTTTAATTCACATCATAGAGAGTACAACATCAGCTTCCGGAACGAGGAGTTTGTGTTGCTTTATTAACCATCAAGGGTTCTAATGGGATACGTTTTCGAAACGCTAACAGATCAGATGTCAGTTTATTTTCACGGTCATGGAGGGACTGGATTATGTCGACAAATGATTCGAGCTGGCGTTTTTAAATACGCTATTGCTCGTGGGAGGCTTCTGCTTCAGATTTGTATTTCCTACATCTACGCTTATACCGACTGACTTTGGCATTCTCGGTTGAGACGTGGACCTCCCAATTTCGTTTGGCCAGGCAGTAAAAGTCCCAGGACAAGCCAATGTCTTCGTAATTCTCCCTCAATTTATTATGAAGGACAACGGATCGAGAACAAAATGTAGACAGTGAACGATTAATTGATTAAGTCAACAGAATATTTTATTATAAACTAAATAATGATAGAAGAATTAAAACGAACATTGACAAGATCTAAAATACTCAACAATTTAATTAAACCACCAATTTATTATAAACAGTAAATCAAATAGTCAAAGTTCAAGGAGAAGATGTCCCTGGATAAACAAGGTAATCCTCTAAGTCTATCTCGGTGAGAGGATAGGGCGCAGAGGGAGCTCTTTCGTGAGGCTAGTTACTATGTAACCAAAGCTAAGATTCATCACGACCCCGCTGATAGTCAGCTTCTAAAGGATCAAAATTTGATCGATCCGTTAGAATGCCCACTAAGGGATTATAAGAATTGGTCACTCTTTTAAATACGAGGCGACTCACCAGAAAGCTTACCTCAATGATTTCTGTAGTCCATATATGCTGAGTCACTAAATAAGGATAAACGTAAAATGAAAACAGAATCTAAAGCAAGCAGGTAAACACAACAATTAAAATGTAGCCTTAACAATAATAATGAACACTGATTTTATTAGTAAATATTAATAAGTTGAAATGATTCCGAATTAAGAGTTATGATCTATGTTAACTTAAAATTATATGGGAAACATTTCCTGGAAACAGCTTAAATCTGTTTCGTCAGAGTGCTCCACCAGCTCTGGAAATAGACGATGAGCTATTAACTGTTTCAAATGTGCGACTTCCCGTTTTATCCGAATTAGGCACAGTGTACGTCACAACTCGGAAGGCATATTTCTAAATAGAAATTTGGGATAAGAATCAGTTGTATATAATGCATTGGGCCCATAACTCTCATAGAATGCTAATGACCATAATACTAGTTAGTTTTAACGAACCTGATAACCTCGATAGGTTGATGGAATAGCAAGAAAATTTATGTCGGATATGTTACTATTTAACATCATTTAAAAGTGATCATATTAATAGTTCAGTTTGGCTTGGTGATATCTATATGATTCGTGACTTTTATAACCTTGATAGTAACCTCCTAAAATTTGCCTCTAGTTTGTGGGATTAGTCAATATTAGTGATATTGAAAGATTAGCAATGCCTATAGAAGCAGCCACCATAGTGGTAGTCTCAACTATATGAACAGGACGTTTGAGCTTGGCGAATACAAATCATCAGATATTTTGACGAATTAAAAATGCGTAAGGTAGCCGATTCAACTGTTCGTTTCAGTGATAGCATTCAACAGATAAGACTAGGCTAGCTAAAGGATATGCTTAATTCGTAAGGGAGATCCACACTACCAATGAGGATGGTTAGGGTTAACATTAGATACCTCCCAAATTTAATACTGGTAAAATTACCCTTTAAAGTAGTAGTTTAATAGCCATGATAAAAATGATCATATCTGTAGAAACATTAGCAATAATTTTCAAAAAGTAATGAAAATATTGACATTAATAATAATGATAATACTTATGATAATACCATGCATAGTAGTAAAGAATATAATGATATTTACAAAAAAATAGTGATAAGCGTTATCACTAATAATTGGTCATGATAATTGAAATATAAAGTCGTAGGTTATCATGAGTCATGAAGTTTGCTAGTCATCTTGATAACCTAATTCATCGTAATTCTATTCACGACAATGACCTCATTGCCGAGAGAAATTTAAATACCAATAGCTATCATGCTCATACCCATAAATTAGTAACAGTTTTACACATCTGCATTGGTCTTGCTCAGAATAAATCCAACACTAAGACTAATGGCATAAACATTCTCGAGTTGAGTTATATACAGCGCGTGTTTAGTTAGTGGCATGATTCGAGTGTTTTGAAAGCTAGGATAACGCGGCTAATAGACAATAACAACCAAGATCAGATATTGACATCAACGGCACTGTACATCTGCCATATTAATGGACTTTTCAAAAAAGCATGCGAATATAAAAAATTATCTGTCATTGGTAATTCACACGTATCGTAATTTTCTCCTGAAACACAAGGGATCAAAATTGTGGAAATTTAGTCTCATGTGTTCACCAAGTAATATATACGACGGATAAATTTCTGATTCAGTTTTCTTATAACTGAAATTGATTAACCTGTTGATTTATACAGGATTTTTCTCCTATTCGTACAAAGAAGAAATTGATGTCTATTAACTGCTTTCTGATGGTTCTAGAGTTGGAAGCAAATTTCCTATCTTATCTGCAAATATTTTAATTTTTTATAGAAAACGAGTCACTTTAAACACCAAAACCAAAATTCTAATCGGAGAATATTTATTGTTAATTATAATAAACAACCATAATAAAAATTAATAACACATGCTCACTCGTAATGGAAATAACTGCAACGAGGATAATAATTGAACCAATGTAAGTATTTTCCTTTCGTGAATAACAGCAATAATTCTTCAAAATGATTACTCAAAATTTATTAGAGTTTTTTTTTGCTTAAATTTTCGGGAGGGGGTTTATATACCATTTAGACAACTCGGCTTTCCCCTTATTAGTTGCTATTTTTGTTTCTGCTATTTTTGTGCTTCGATTGGTGCCTTCTCTAAAATTCCTAAATTTTCTAAGATTTTCTTTGTTTTTGTACGCCTTGTGATTTCGATTCCTTTGTTTTTTGTTTATTCTGTGGCCTCGCATTGATCCAATCTTTATACCATTTCCTCAACACTTTCTGAAGGTATTTTTATCTTTTACTATCCACCATTAAATTTTTCTCGTCAAGGGCTTTCTGGTATTTCTTGTCCCGATGTTTTTGGACCATCTGATGCAATGTTTTCCGTCTTTTTCCGATTTCCGACGTAATTAAATTATTTTTCTTGTAATAATTAATTAATTTTTCTTTCTTAATTTCTGGTTTTATTTTTGATAATAATTTAATTTATTTGAATACTCTGGTAACTTCTTCTTAATTAAGGCTAGTTTGGTGTTATTTTTACCATTACCATTTATTAGTTTTCTGATATTTTTTCTATTTTTTCGATCTTCTTGTAATTCTTTAAATAATTAATCCATCATAGATTTTTCCAAAATTGAGATCATTATTGATCTATCCTTATTTGAGATTTCACCAATTTAATTATTATTTCAGGCCCTTAAACTGTTTCTTTTTTCATGACCGAGCTTCACCCCAACAAATTGCTCCTCTTCTTGTTGAAATTCCGTCCCGGAATTTATAATTGTTCATCCCCGTTGCAGAATCCCCTAGTTAGACACATAGAATGCAGATCAAGAATGTAATTAAAAGTCATTTAACATAACATATACATACATAAATAGTTAATACGATATACATCAATACAATATGAATAATGTTATGATTTCAATTATGTCTTCGAATGTTCCGTTTATAGTTCATAATTACAATTTATTTACAACAAATCTTCCCTTTTTTAATCAATCTCTTCCTCACAAATTTCGGTTGGGATGGTAGAATTATACTTTGTTAGGATTTTTGTAATGATGGATTAAGATAAATTGATGGCAGGTGACTATTTTGACTGGAATTGTGTACTGACTGATGGTGTGGTTAGATTCCAACATTGGGCGGTTGGGTTGAGAGTGGATTTCGGTGAATCTAGAAATACTAGTGATGAGTATGGTGTTCTTACTGGAGTGGTTGATTTGTGGTTTGAGTGTACTAGAGTCGGCGTTGGTTGCCAACAGAATCTATTAATTCTTTTAATTCAGTTTCAGTTATATAAAATTTTTTTAAAATAATGCGTAGTGATTTACCAATTTGGAATAAAAATAAAACATTTTTTAATAATAAAATTTTACTGAATAATTTTAGATTATTAATTATAGGATCTTCCGGCTGTGGAAAGAATGTATTATTAATAAAGATGTTATGGATTATAATAATTTCATATTTTATTCTACAACTATAAATCATTGAATTACAAATATTAAAAAAATGTTTAGAGAATAATTTAACTAAGAAAGTTATGTTAAATATATTTAATATTCAAGATAAAATACCAGACGAAATAAATACTGCATATAGTATTGTTGAATGGTATAAAGAAAATATTAATAATTCTGATATGAAAACATTTAATAAAGATGAATATATAAACGAGTAAAATAAAATTGACGTTACATTTTCTAATAAACTTGAAGATATTATTTATTGTGATAATCTTCCTAAAAAAAGAATTTAGTTATATTTAATGATGTAGTAAATATGAAAAATCAAGATATTCAGAAATCTTATGTTACTAGAGGAAGACATAATAATTGTAATGTTATTTATATCTCTGAAACTTATTATACTTTAGATAAAAACTCGATTAGAAATAACTCTAATTGTTTTATATTTTTCAAGTTAAATAAAAGAGATAAAGATTCGGTTTATCAAGATTTAATTAGTAAAATAAAGCCAGATAAAATGTCGTTTGATAATTTTATTAGAAATATCTGGAAAGAAAAATATAATTATATTTATTTAGACAGAGAAAAAGGAGAGATTATTGAGGATTTGTTTGAGTCTTTATCACTAGCACAGCGCTAAAAAGATGGTTTTAGTAATTTATTATCATAAAATCTTCCTAATATATCTTCATTATTTAAATCAGTTATTCCATATGTAATTGGTTTAGTGTGATAAATTTTAGTTATTATAAATATTTCATTAGTAAATTTTGTTGTGTATCCTTTTTCAAATTTATTTTTATATTTGAATATTTTAACTCTATCACCTATTTGAAACTTTTGTTTAATTTCAAGATCATTGTTTTCATTGTGGCTATTAATTATATCTTTTATTTTCTTAGTATTTTCTGATACTTCTTTTGGTGATAGCTTAATACTTGAATGAATTGAATTATTATATTCATTAACTATTTTATCAAATAATGCTTTATTCTAATCCTGTTTCACAATTGATGTAAAATATTTAAACATTTTATTTTTCAAAGTTTTTATTAATCTTTCAGCAAAAACTGATTAACCTTCATTCTCTATGTGAAATAATTTAATATTATTTTCATTTAGAAATTTATCAAAGTATTTTGATTTTATTGGTGATTCTTTATCAAACCAAATATAATGAGGTATTCTATTATTTGCTTCAAATATATTTCATAAGCTTCTCTTAAAGATTCTTGACTTTTATTTATGATAGGAATACAAAAAGCATATCTTGTATATAGATCAATACAAACTAGAATATATCT
>MQRL01613385.1:0-12269 GCA_001938525.1 Dugesia japonica
AACATTAAAAAATACAGAAATCAGTCATCAATCATATCTTGATTGTTACAATCAGGACAAAAAAGTGTCAGTAGTTTTTAACCAGCAATATTTTATCAGGTTTTTTAGGTGGGGAAAATTTTTTATGGGAATTTTTTATAGGAATCCGGGCAAATCGTTCATGTTTAAAAAATATGAAAATTGTAAAATTTTTTAAATTAATTTTTTATAAGAATCCGGAGCATCAAAAATTTTAAAAATAATTTTTTCAATTTTTACAATATATAGTTATTCTTAGATATATCGACTCAGAATTTTACGGCGATCATATTTGGTTTTCTCAGTATTTTACACAGGATTTTTTCGAAAAAATAATTTCTTCTCAAAATACGTCAAGAAACTGTTTATTCGATAAAAAATTATTCGCTGATTCTAAACATGTTCACCTAAATAGGGTAAATAGGGAAAATGGGGGGGGGTAAAATAGGACTAAAATGGGGGTAATCGTATATTAATATTTTAATTAATATTGTATTATATTTGATTCAATTTAATTTCAATTATATTTGTTTTAATATATTTCGATTAACGCATTCACTTTTTATTTAAAATTTTTTAAGTAAGTGATTTATTTTAAAATTATATGTTAATTTAAATAATTAGACAAAATATGAAGCCAATGAAGAATCTGAAAGGAATTTAATCAAGAAAAATGAAGATGATTATGTTAATATGAATGATTTTTAAATATTTTATGCTTAGTGGTAAAATTTATTACAAATTTATTTACTATTTATTTATAAATTTAATATTTAATTAATTTATTGACTCTTTTGTCATTTTATCTGTTATTTCAATTAATTAATATATTAAGATTTTGATTATTATTATTAATTGATTTAATTTTCTTTAGATAATTGTTGATTGAATTTTTATCCTTTTTACTAATTATTATTATCTCTTGTTTATTATTCTTTTTTCTTTTGAATTATTATTAAAATAATTACTAATTATATCTCCATTATTTAAAATAAATTAATTGTATATAACCAGTTTTAATTTTTAGAATTTCCTTATTTAAAAGAAAAATATGCTACTGGTATAAGAATAAATGTAATCAACCGATATCCCATTAAAAGTGTATTAAATTACTTAATAGGCGTTGGGTTTTCAATGTTAACATGTGTTAAGAAAATATATATATATATATACCTGGGGTTAATACTCATATTTATATCTACATGTTTGTTAAAAGTCATTAAAATAATAAAACCCTTTTTGGTGATTTAATAAGAGAATTGTCATAAATTTATATGCTCATAGTTACATATTATATCCCAAGAGAATTCGCAAACTAATTATTAGACTCCAATTAACAATAACTTGGATAAATGCATATGGGATTAATAAATATTGAACTAAAATGTATATTTATATATGCATGTGTGTATGAATAAATGTGCGGAGTTTGAATCGTTAAGACGGTGAATTGATTAACGATTAATGAAGCCATCAAACACTATAAGTCTGGGAGTAATTTTTAAAAATTCCAGCAAACTAGAAACAATATTAAAGATGTTTAATTTAAAATCATGAGTCTTTAAAACCACAACTAAAATATAAATCTATTTTTGTAATAAACGTCCATAACCGTGTAGATAACAAGCCGTGGATTAAAATTTTCCGTTTTTAAATTAAAACCGCTTGCTGCTTTAGCGTAAGACGGACTAACACTCTGGTCCGCTGGACCCAAACTAAAGGGCCGGACTGCACTCCCATAACGAGGTTTCACCGGAACCAAACCGAGAGAGTGTAAGAGACACACGACGCTAAAAAATGCTTATGGTTTTCATGAGTATACCCCTACTATCACAATTTAACTCATGAACACCCAACAAGCAATTTTTGAGGGCTCAGCCGGGATTTCATTTACATCATTAGTTTTTTACATTTCAAGACAAAATTTTTTTGGGTATCAAATAAGTTGCGATCATTCTCATTAAACCTTGTTTTGACATTTTGTTAATTTTTAGCTAACAGGTAGATAGGACAAGTGTTGGTATAATTAAAAAATGAAAATGAGTTTTAATAATTGATAAAATGCACCCGTAAATGTGGTAGTGGGGATTGATGATCATAAACTAAAATTAATGAGAAATTAATTGATAATAAAAAATTTTACTCAGAAAATAAAATCGATGATATTTTATTATTAAAAATGAATTTACTTTGAAATGACGTTGAAGTTAATGTTGATTAACAAAGATTTATATCTGGTAAAATCGATTCATCTTAAACTATGTTGAAATTATTTATTGGCTAACAAAGCTTAAATTGATTTATGTTGAAATAAAATTGTTTTACCCCAATAAAAAGATAGCACTATCGTTTATTAATCATAATGAAAATCGAAAATAAAAAAAGTATTTTTCTACTTTGAATGTTCGACATGAATTGAAATATCACCGTTTGATAGACTCGAAGTACTCCCTATCATTTGATGGCGAACCACTTGATCTATGATTCTCTGCTAAATGGTCATAAAGAACAAAAATTAGTATGAGAGGAAGAGACAAGTGACTTGTCATAATCTATGATCATATTTTATTTTTATTATTGGTTAATGATTTTAAAATAATACCGAAACTTCAGTCGAGCAATGAAGGGTATTACGAGGAATCTTAAATACTGCACTCCCATAAAGAGGAGTCACCGGAACCAAACCAAGAGCGCGTAAGGGACACACGACGCTAAAAAATGCTTGTGATTTTCATGAGTATGACCCTACTATCACAATTAAACTCATGAAAGCCTAACAATAATATTATTATTAATATTAATATAATTTCATTAAAATAAAATGATGAACTTCTTCATTTGGCATGATGATACCATATTATACATTATTGTTCTTCATATGTGATGAACTTATTTAGTTATAATAATATAAACATTTATTATTTTGTCATCTATGATGACCTTATTGTTTTTTTTTAATAATTTACTATCATTTACATTAGATGTTGACTTATTAATTGAATATTACAACATTTATAACTTAATTTAGCATGATATCATATCATACATTATCATTCATATATGATGAACCTATTTATTTAAAAATATAAACATTGATTATTTTGTCCTCTATGAAGACTTTATTATTGGTGACCTATTAATTAAATAATTCAACACTATAAAGTCCAAGTATATATATATATTGTATATATAATGGATAAATGACGAATTCCCTGCAAGGTTTTACCTTTTTTGTTCACTTACATGTTTAATACCTAAAAAATAACAATATAAAATTGTGTATTATGAAAGTAAATTGTAAAACTAACAGGAATTCGTCATTTATACATTACTTAGGTTTTGTCTTGGATTTTTTATTTTTATTATTTTTAAATATAATTATTTTATAGTTAAAATCAAATGGATTCTAATAATACACTTGTAATAAATGGAATAAATATAGTAAGTGGATCAACTGAAGAAAATTTTTATAAACTCTTAAAAAGCTATAATTTTTTTGAAAATTCAGTTTTAACATTTTCTAGACAAAAAGATGTAAATGAGAAAATATTTAAGAGAATTTAATTTTTCTTATAATAGAAGAACAATGATTAAAACTCATAAAAGAGATGTTAATGGACAATATGAATCTTTACCCAAAAAGTTTGAACATTTTTATTTTTTATTATTTTATTTTTTTTATATTTTTGCTTTAGAAAAATGAAAGTTTATAAAACCTCCACAAATTGTGGAAGTGTTTGTATGTTTAGAGTTGATTTAAATTGTAATTATTGTAATTAAATTATTACTCGACAAAATCATGCAAGATCACATTACAACAGTGAATTGCACAAAACACAAGTTCTAAAATTAAAAGAAGAAACTAAAAAATTGTTTGATGAATTACTCTGGTCGAGAGGTGAATAATTATAAAATTAATGAAACAAGAAAGTTATTTAAACATTTAAAGAATATAAAATATTACAAAATCGAATATTTTAAAGAAAGTAAAATTGAATTAACTAGAAATGTTCAACGATTAAATTTTAAATTAATAAAAAAGAAAATAATTAAAATTGTTGATGTATATTTTGATTATTCGAAAAGATGATGTTGAGATTGAGTGTAAATTTTAATTACACTAAAGATGAAAAAAGATTATTTAATTCATATTTAAATAATGAAAGAATTTGTAAAACAGTGAAGCAAAAATTATTGTAATTGATTTAATAAATCAACTTCAAAGATATATGGAAGATGAAGATCAAAACGAATCTGGATGGAATAAAGATCATATTGTTGATTTTAAAATTGAACTTTCTAAATATCAATCATTGGTTGGATCATCTTATAAAAAATTACCCTTTGTTAAACAAGATATAATTAATATTAAAAATAAAGATGAAAAATGTTTTATATATTCTATTTTAGCTCATAAACATTTGGATTTAGATTTTTATTTTCATCTTCATCCAACTTTGCTCATTAACATTAAAATGTTCATTTAAATTATCATCCCTTTTATTTTAGAGAATATTTAGGATTTAATAATTCAGAATATGATTTTTTAGCAATTGAATAATCACTTAAAATAATAATTTTATAAATCTAAATATTTTTAGGTAAAACTAAAGTAACTATCTACAATATATTTATCGTTTAATAGAATTTCTTGTTATTCTACAAAAAAAGTCAATTCTTGTTTTTTTTAATAAAATTGTATTCAAATACTTTTGGAATATTATCAATTATTACATATATTTCAAAAAACGAAATATCACAATATCCTTGAATTGTAAAATAAGCTTTATCTCTTGTTAGATTAAAAGGAAAATAAAGTTCTAATGGTTTTTCAAGAAAATAAAATTTTATTATGTTATCATTCTGTTTTGGGGTTGGATTACTTAAAATTTCTTTTCTTTTTATTTTAAATGGTGGTATTAAACCATAATAACTTGGTAATTTATAATGATTATTAATTATTCATTAATAATTTCATCAAAAGTTTTGTGTTGAAGAGAGTATAAAAAAAATAAACATAATATTCCACAAATACTAGTTTCATAAGGTTGAACTTGAATTTTATTATATACATTTANATGTTTTTCAATTTCTTTAAAAGGTTTTAATCCATAAGAATCAAAATAATAACCTTTATAAAAAGCAACCCAATGACTTACATTTTGATTTTGAATGATTTCCGGTTGATTGGAAGGAAATGGATTTATATCTTTCAAGATTTCAGTCACAACTTCATCTTTCATTAAAACCTCAATTTCAAAATTTAAAAAATCTGAAATAAAATACAAATCAAAATTAGTTTTAGTATTTATTCCAAATGTTTTTAAAAAATCTAAGATTGTATACATTTTCTTATATGAACTAATATAGAAATAGTTTGTCCACTAAAATCTATTGGATTATTATTTCCATCTACAACACTAAATTTTAAAGAATCAATATACCTAGAATTTAATCTTGAATACATTGAAGAATTTTATAACCAAAACCTACAGTATTTACAGGAAAAGAATATAATAAATTTGATGGAGTACTGTGAATATAATTATTACCTTTAAGAAAATTCAAGTTATATTCATCATATTTATATTTGAAATATCAATCTTATTTACAGAATAATATTTTCCTGGTAAATATTTTTTAGGTGAAAAACCCAAGATTGTATGAAAAAAAGATTTACCATCAAATTTGATTGTATGTTTTGTTGTTAAATTACATTTTGTTGTTGATCTTTTAATTTATTAGATATTTCTTAAATTTCATAAGCACCAGGCTCAATCGTTTTTTGTTCGTATTGATGGGACCCTTAGGAATTTTCTTTTAATTTAAAACCATTATTTTTACTAGTAACATTAAAAATTATATTATAACAACTAAAACATATTAATCCCATTTCATAATCAGAATCTAATTCTATTGGAAATCTTAAATCAACTTCTAAATTAAATTCTTTACCAACAACTAAAAATTGATAAGAACTTTTCTTTATTTTAAATTTACTAAATCAAAAACTACTACTAAAACTACCACTACACAAAATATTTATTTTTATAAAGATATTTTTCTTTGGTAATTAATTCTTGGTTTAATAATTCTTGAAAAACCAATTTAATTTCTTTGTGTAAATTTTTATGACCTGCTTTTACTGCTGAAATTAATGTTAATCTTTCAAATAAAGTTATTGGATCTGAGTTTGAAGTAAAGTCAAAACCTTCTCCTTTAATAATATCTTTTTCAAGAGTTGGTTTAATAATCTTGCTTAAATAATTACAATAAGCAACTCTAATATTTAATTTATTTAAATAAATATCAAAATTACTTACTTCCTTACTTTCTTTTCCTAAAATTAAATTCATTACTTCTTCAGTATAAGGTATTTGTTCTTTTGATAAAAAGTATTTCTTTCCGTTTTCTTCAAATAAATTTATTACTGTATCGGGTTGTATTGGATAAATTAATTTTTGAAACTTTTTATCAAAAATATCTTCAGTTTTAATTTCTGGCTTAATTAAGTTAGATAAATTATTTTCTTGGGGATCATCAATTTTAGGAAAGAATGGTATTCTATTTTTTTGTTTTAAATAAAGTTGTGTGAATCAAGTTTTAAATGTTTGTAAATCAGATTGTAAATCAGGTTTTAAATTAGATTGTGAATCAATTTTTAAATCAGGTTTTGTATTTAATTTTTCAATAGCTTTAATAGTAGGTTGTTGTTCAAANGTTAAAGTATCTTGTAAAGTTTTCGATTCAATTACATTACCAGTTAATAAATTATTATAATCATCTTGAGCTTTAATTAAATCTTTCAAAAGTTTTATTCTTGTCAATGTTTCTTCATTATCCATTTTATTTAGGATTATGTTGAGGATTTTTCATAAGGTTTTAATATAAACCATCACCACTAGTATTTATTTGTACTCCTTTTTTAAAGTATTTAGTAATCATCTTTAAATGGGACCCTTTGGGATCTGAATTTGATAAACTATTTTTTAAATATTTATGAATTGCACTTCCTTCATAAGGTTTTAAGTAAAGTCCTGATGCAGAACTAGTTTTATTATCATGAAGTTTTGATTGACTCAGAACTTAATTTTTCTATTTAAATTAATTTTTTTTCTGTAATTCAACTAGCTCAGTTTCTTTTTGTTTTTTAATTGCATCTCTAGAATTACTTGCAGTTGATGCTATTCTAGTGGCAATTGTAGCCGGTATTGCAGCAAGAAAAGCAAATCCAACTTAATGTTCTTTAATTAATTTCTTTTTTATTTCTTCTTTAACTTTATTACCAATCCAATAGTTTTTACCATTATTTTTTTACAGATTTACATTTATTTGAATTTATCAAATCAATTAATTCTTGTTCTGATACTGAAGACATTTTATTTAAAATAATAATATTACCAATAACTATATACTTAAAATGTCTAAAAGAATTCAAAAACTTGAAAAACTCAAAAAACAATTTTCGTTCGTTGATATTTATTTTTCAATTATTGATACTGATGCAATTATAATTCTTCAAGAGAGTTTGGATCTTATTTTTAATAATATTGTTACAAATATTAAAAAAAACTCAAGTTAAAGCCAAACTTGAAGAAATTGAAAGTGAAGATCAAAATGAAAGTAAAGTCTGAAATTGAAGATGAATCTGCTTCTGAAAGTGATCTTGAAGTTTTAATTAATAAAAAAAAACTCAAGCCACTTTGGAGAGAATGGAAAATGAAGATCAAATTACAGTTAATCTCTCTTTTTCAGAAGATAGTGAAATGATTGTTAAACAAAATGTTGAAGAAGTAATTGTTAAATCGATTGTTAAGGAACCAGAATCTGAAAGTGAAGTTGAAAATGTAATTCCAAAACAAAAATTAAAAAAGACTACACCAATATTTGGGTCCCATCCAAAATAAAATTCCTAAATTAAAACAAAAAACTGAAAGTTCAATCCCAAATCAAAGTAAAATCCCAGTAAAACTCAGTAGATTATGGATCATCACTGTCTGATAGAAAGAATGGAGGAACGAGTATTGGGGCAGCTGATGGACGACACGCAGTTCGCTACTGAGACGCAGGACTCAGTGATCGCCAAGGTCGAGTCACTGCGGAAATAAATGTGTTATTAATTATCCTAATAAATTCATATTATATTTATATCACAATGTTGTTTTAAAGTTATGCTTACGGGCTACAGAGGCGGCAAAGGGTCGACTAACGAAAGTGAATTTTAGTTTTACTTGTTTTATTATAAAGAGAGTGGCCTATGAATTTTATGTGGTGTGGAATTCGGATTTTTAATTTTAATATCAATTAATGAAATTATGGTCAACTCATTTTAATACCTTTTCTAATAATCAGTCATCCTGAATTATTTTAGTGAGTAAAGCCCAAGGCGATACATCCAGGAAGAAGCTGGTAAATGCACAGAAAATATGGATGGAGGAGCGCAGAGAGCTACGAAATTAGGTGCTCTGATTAAAGGGCCAGGAGATAAAACACTCATCTAAGTACCAACAGCTTAAAGAGAAGGAGTTGGCACTCCAACAGGCTAACCGACTCATGACCAATGTCATTAAATACAAAGTTTTTAGTTCTAATTAATGTCTGTTGAACAAGAGTTACTAAGTTCAATGAGTTATTGTGGTACATAGAAATAGAGAAAAAGACGCGATACCGCAAAGTCGCGCTGAACCCGTGGAATGAAGGGGCATGGTACAGATGTACCATAAACGCTCGAAGTTTCTAGGTATGCCCCTAGATTATTGGTTTAATAGTTAAAGATAAAATGGGGTGGAGAAATATGAATGAACTAATAACTAAAAAACAAAACCCTAGCAACCCAACATATGTAAAAGAATTTGGATTATTACAGATCATAAAGCAATTAATTTTATGATAAATACAAAAAACCTGTAACGCCACACTTTCAAACATGGCGGAAGTTTTTGGGCAATTTAGATATTAGAATGAAATATTGAAAATGAGAGTTGCATGGCAGATGCAATGTCTAGGAAGGAATGTCCATAATACCATTAATGTCAAATGATTCATGAAAATCCTAAAAAAGGCAAAATTAAAACAAAGGTTTTTGCAATAGAATTTACAGAAAACGGATTAAAATGATAAAAGAACTCTGAAGAAATTGAAAATATTAAAAAAAATATTTTTTCTAATAAAGTAGAAGATAAAATCTGGATTCCATTTGATAGAAAAGTTGAATTTATCAAAGAAATTCATCTTAGTTTATGTCATGAACTAGTTTATGTCATAACATAAAATAATAAAATTTTCAAATTATTTTGAAAATTACGAAAAATTAAAACTTATAAAAACCTTAAAAAAAAATTATAACAATTCTAAAATTATAATCAATTTAGTAAAAAGTGCTGTCTGTATATTAATACTTGGATTCCATTTGATAGAAAAGTTGAATTTATCAAAGAAATTCATCTTCGTTTATGTCATGAAAGAATTAAGAAAGTATATGATTTTGTTCGAGAAAACTTTGAAATGAAAAATACTTTAAAAGCAATTATGTTGTAGGGAGTTGCGAATTTAAAAAGCGAAAAAAACAGGAAAATCGAAAGATAATAAAATATTATGTGATCAAGATATATTTTTATCGATTTCTGTGAACATTATCACGAAAAGTTTACATTATGCCTATTATACAGCACTCTCTCCCAATAATTTTGTAAATTGTTTGGATAGAATTTTAAAATTTGAAATTTCAACATGCGCATTATTTTTATGCTCAGCAATATTACTACCACTACCAAAACGATTATGCTCTTGAATCCTTGTACAAAGATGACGGCAATCACTCCAATGACAATTTTATTATTTTATAGGATTTCAAAAAAATTTAATACAGTTTAAAATTAAAAATTTTTTTAAATATTTGAAAGACGTTTTTTGATTTTTATAGGATTTTAAATTGTAAAAAAAATTTCATAAAATATTATTATAGGAACATGTTATTAGAACCAAAAAATTTTTATTAGAAAAAACTTCAATATTTAAAATTAAGAATTATGATTATAGCCATCTTATATTCACCATAATTGCTTGAATATTTTTTTAAATAAGACAGACTAAATAAAATTATTTTTCATTTTTGTCTGAAGTTGACGGTTGATCCGTCAAAATATATAACAAAAATAAATTTATTTTAAATGGCGTTATTTATTTTTCATAAAACATTTACCGTCATTTTGTACATATTTATTTATAAATTAATAATAAATTGTTTTTTATTTTCATTTCTATCAAACTTAAATTTTTTTCATAATCTTCTTTATATTTTTAAAGCTTTTTTACTATTATATTTTACTTCGGGAATTTTTTAGTTTTTTGGCAATCGATTGCTTAATAAAAAAAATAATAATATTAATAGGGAAAATATAGGCAAAACTTTAGACAAAAAGTTGCAATTTTATTAATGGAAATTTCTTATTTTTTTCTACCAAATTATTCAAACTTCATTGTTTTAACTGGGATTTATCATTGGCTTTATTCCGACTAATAAATAAGTAAGTATAATAAGAAATTATGTATTAAAATTATTTAAAAATCTATTAAAAAAACATTGGAAAGAATGGATTCAACAATGATAATCCTGATTATTGGGAATATGACATCGAAAGATACCTTAACTATGAGATTGACGTAATCATCGTCGATGAAACTGATTATGAGCATTATAAAACTTTTATTGGGGAATTAAAAAGAGAATTGAGATTCTATCAAATTAATCATATTAATGTGACAGTTAAAAGTAGTAAAGTTGAATGTGCAATTGAAAAACAGGTAAAATACACCTAAAATGCAAGCGTCTTGACGTATCCCACATTTACAATTACTAATAATAATGATAACCCAAACCTAGCAAATAAACTTATTAAATTAATTATTTTTTTATTTTATTATTATTTTTTTTATATTTTATTTTCAAATTTTATTATTTTAGATTTGACCTTAAGAACCATACGTAATTATACGCCGAAAAATACATAGCCGTTTTCAGACGAAGAAACCCCATTAAATGGGCATCGTAGATCGGTTGTCGCAAGGATATCAACTAGCAGGAATCAGAATCTACTAGCTGATTGGGAGTGTCCCTTTGACGATCTAATGATGAAACTCTTCTAAGGCATAGAATTTTTAGATAGTATCAAAGGACTATCGAAAACACTATGAACACTCGAGACATCAAATACAAAGTGGTGGACTTCTTTTTGCCATGTAAATGCGTAAGGTTATCACTAATCAAACACTAGCCAGGCTCAGTCGGCACTGCTTTCGTTAGAAGTAGTAACAAGGCCTAGTGCTTACATTTAGGTAACATTACACCTTACTGTATTCAATTTATTTCTATATTTTCTTGTCTATTCCCTTCATAATAATTCTTATATACACTCATATTTTGCTGTGACATAGTTTTATCTATTTTTTTTTGTCAAAACCCAAAATGCCGCCCCAATCAGCTAACTCAGATCCCTCAACTTATCTTTTCACATTAACGCATTATCAATAATTTTAAGTCACGCATAATAAATAAAAGTATTTCAATAGACTTCCGAGATTATATAGATATTGTCCATATGATATATTAAGTCCTTCAAATTTCTTTGTTCTGATGTATAAGCATTTTTATCACCATAAACAATACCGGTAAGATAATTAAGCATATGGTAATAAATATGCATAGAAAATGGCATGAGAATTGTTAATATATAAATCTCATTGTGCGAAAAGTAAAACCCTTCAGGACAATCGTCGAAAATTTGGATTACTAACAAAAAAACAACATTTTGATTTAAGCTTTTTAATTTATTGAAATTTTAAAAGAGATTAAACCAATAAAGCAATAAATATTGAGATAACTAAATTCAACATTTATCTATTATTATATGCTTGTGAATAATGTAAAAATAGATATAGTAGATTCGAAAAAGAATTGACTTATCATTTATTACGAAGGACTTATTATCCAAAGTAATATAATGCTTTAATTCGGAATTTACTATTAAGAAATCATTGATTTTTTTGTAAATAATTTTTACTATTATCATTTTTATTATTGCTGCTTGATTATAATTATATCATAATTATTATTACTGTAATTATATTATTATAATCATTACATTCTTATCATTATTGTAATTATTATATTCATCATTAGTGTTTCATTATTGCTTTATTATTATTATTATTATTATTATTATTATTATTATTATTATTATTATTATTATTAT
>MQRL01613513.1:2569-15055 GCA_001938525.1 Dugesia japonica
ACATGTTTCACAATTTTTCACAACGTCTCTTATCAATTGAGTATCTACTTCCTTCTCAGGATACTTTTCTTTATTAGCTCAGCTGTCCTCTCTACTTCGATGTGACATATATCATGTGTCATCTTTATTTCATCCAGAGAGACACTTGGATACCCAATTGCATTCACAGTCTTCGTATAACTAAGCCACTTTTTTGGAACCCTCGTCATTGTATCAGCTTTATTTTGTTCTGACTTTACCAATTTCACTATAACATCTAGCATTTCCTGATCCTTTAACTCTTTTAAAATCTCCAGCCGTCGACGCACGAGGTGTTGTGACAATGTGTGAGTTTTTACTGTATGTCTATTATTGAAAACCGACTGTAATCAACGATATACCGTGTCATTGTGTTCTCGTTTCTTCTTGACAATCTTTTGGAAATCAGTTAACTCAAAATTTTCATCAAGTCTTAGGATGCATTCATCTTTTATATCACCTGGCAGCGCATCTAGCAGCAACATTGATGCTATAGCATCCATCGGTTTATGTTCTCCAATAACAATTTTCAAGTTTTTCTTGATGTCTTCAATAGCAACGTCAACGTTTCTATTGCTATCAATAATCACATTTTTTGCATAGCGCCAAGCTCGTTGTCGACTTATTCCGTAAGTTCTTCTGAGGGCATCCTTGATAAACTTTACATTACTTTTATCATCATGGGGAAGATTTTTCCATGTGTCATATGGCGATCCGGTTAAAAACATCGGCAACCAACTTGCTTCATTTTTTTCTTCTTTATCTATTCAAACCGCCAGTTCGAAACGATCAATCCATATTTCCACATCTTTGCCTTCTTCAAATTTCTTTAATTTCTTCAAAAATTTCATGGCCGCGATAGCTTGTTGAGAACAATAACTAAAAATCGACTGTAACCAAAATTTATTTATTCAATTTCAAAAGCAACTCTGCCTCGTTAATTCAGATATTAAAACAAACTCATAATTAATATAACATGTATTATATAATAATCTATTATAACATTGTAAAAATCCAAATAAATTTTTCAAAGGAAAATAACCTTCAAGTTTCTTTTTTGAATTATAAAGTTTCTTTCTTCTGTAAAAACCCATATTTTATCCCATCCATAAACATCAACATCGCCTTTATTAATATCTGGAATCCAACCTGATAATTCACCGTATATATTTTTATGAACTTCATTAGTTGTAATTAAATTCAACATTGTTGATGATATTTCAGGATCATTAATTATGTCTGCATCTGAAGATCCTAAAGTTAATCTCATCGATTTAAATAAACTTGGAAATCAATTATTTTCTAAAATTATTTTAGCTTTATGAGCATCTGTAACATCAATCTCTATTTTAAAATATAACATTGAATTACAAATGTCTAATGGATTTGTTGACTGTAAAGATTAAAAAACAATATCACCAGAAGACATTAAATTATTAATTGAACCGGATGAAGGTAAAATTCTTACAAAAACATTTTTAAGAAAAAAGTTATGAAAATTAATATTATTATCAATATTAAGTTTTGTATCCATTTTGTTTAATGATAAAACAACAAAAACCAGAGTATTAGTGATTAGTACGAATATGATTCGACATTTTTGGCTTATTAAATGTGCACTGATATTTTTATTGTGAAGCCAAAAAACTACAACTCAAAACTACTCTGGAAATTGACTTTCTTTATTATGCCTCTGATTGGCTGGAAAAATTTTATTTAACTCGGTAAGTTTTGAGTTAAAAAGTTATCTTAATTTTTCTCTTCTTTTTTGAGTTTTTCAGGCCCCTTTTATAGTCGATTATGGTTCCAATTCCATCCTCATTGGTTATTCGTTCTGGATTATTCGACTGATTTATTCCAAGAAATACTCAGTTTTCACGAAAACACAACAATTTTCTGGTAATTTTGTTTCGTTCTACTTATTAATTTTTTATAGATTGATTGGGTTATGTCCCAGCAATAGGATACAAACTAGCAGAGAAACGTGATACGAGTCAGACGTTTCAAAGAGAACTAAAGAAAACAATTCAAGAGTGACTAATAATAGAGAATTGAAAGTAGGATATTATGTTCCCATCAAGAAACAAGAAATAAAAGCCAAAACAGCCTTGAAAGTCCTTATCGAATAATTGAGAAATTTCACGAAGATGGTATGCTGTACAATGAGAAAATTAAAAGCGATTGAAGAGAAATTTGGAAAACTTAGAAAGTTTCTTAAGGGGATAAGGAAATAAATAATTATGAAGAATTTAAACCAAAAAAAATTGAATAAAATAATTATATTTATGAAAATTAGTTATATTACCATGTTGATTTATCTTTGATAATTTTGAATAAAAATGTCTGAAGTTATTAATTCTGATTTTTAAAATAAATTATCTTTGTAAGATTTACCCACACAAAAGAGTTATGCTATAAACCGCAAGACCTAGAATAACTCGGGTGTAAAATGTTCTAAAGAATCAACAAATCCGATCTAAATGTTTACTTTTCGATTAAGCAAACTATTTTTAGATCAAAAAGCAAATGATTCATATTTGTTAAAAGAAATTTTGAATTAGCGATTCAATAAAAAATGGAAATCGCTATCTTTAAAAGAAATTTACTGATTTTCACTGGAACTGAAATTATTAATGTTATCAAAAATTTTAATAAAAATTGTTGATTTAATTTAGTCAGAAATTAGTTTAATTTTTNGATCGATTCCATATTAACCATGAATTTACAAAACTCTTGTTAGTGAGTAGTTTATTTATCATCAACATGAATAGGTTGCTTAATTTAAACGAATCAAAGAATTGATAAAATTTAAATACTAGTTACAAAATGTTGAAGCAATCAACAACTGCAGTATTTACTGAATTATTGATTTTTAAGCAGTTGGAAATTTCCAATGCATTGTTATTGTTAATGACGACATAATCAACAATCTATTTCACATGCAGTATTAATTGGAATAGGAAAACTGAATGCAATCAATAATATTAAATTAATGGAAATATTTGCATTAATGTAATTACTACAATAAAATTCATTTTCATGGCTCCTTTAATAATAAATATCGATGAAATTATTGATAAGCTTGTTGACTTGCGTCATAGTACAATTGGAAAAATGGCCTTGTTATCTGAAGATGAAATTAGAGGACTTTGTATAAAATCAAAAGAAATTTTTATGTCTCAATCTGCATTTTTGGAATTAGAAGCACCATTAAAAATATGTGGTAAAGTTTTCAATTTATATCTTTTAGTAATTTCTAATAATTTGATTTTATTTTAGGTGATATACATGGTCAATTTTATGATTTATTAAGACTATTTGAATATGGAGGATATCCCCCAACTGCGAATTATCTTTTTCTTGGAGATTATGTTGACAGAGGTCAACAATCTATCGAATGCATTTGTCTATTATTGGCCTATAAAATAAAATTTCCAGAAAACTTTTTCATGTTGCGAGGAAATCATGAAAGTGCAATTATTAATCGAATTTATGGATTTTATGATGAATGTAAACGTAAATATACTATAAAAACTTGGAAGCACTTTACTGATTGTTTTGACACATTACCTGTAGCAGCAATGGTTGAAGAAAAGATTTTCTGTGTTCATGGAGGATTATCTCCTGAATTAAAAAATTTTCAACAACTCAGGGATGTGATTAGACCAGCAGAAATTCCTGATGAAGGATTAGTCTGTGATTTAGTATGGTCTGATCCAGAACGAATGACTCAAGGATGGGGAGAAAATGACAGAGGTGTTAGCTACACTTTTGGGGAAGATATTGTGGAAAAATTCTTAAAAGCTCATGATCTTGATCTTATTTGCAGGTAGAATGCTTATAGATAAATCTTAATAAATTGAAATTATTTAAAAGTATTTAAAGAATTTTATGTTACATTACGTCATTCGGAAAGTAATGGTGGATTTCGAGACCAAACTTTAAATTATCATAACTAAGTTTTATTAAAAATAGACACCATCGGAATCAATAATAAATTTTTGCCAGTGTGATAAAGGTTTATTGATTCCCATTTGAAAAAAAATCTGGATTTCTAGAGTTAATAAAATCTTTGAATGCTGTTTTGATATATCATTGATTCTTTTAACACTTTATACTTTAAGAAGATATCAAGATGTTTAAATAAATGGAAATATAGGAGCCAGGTCTGGTGAGTATGGTGGGTAAGGAAGAGTTTCATATCCGAACTTATGCCGTTTTTGTACAACCATTCGTGAAAGAGGGGGACGTGTAATCGTGAAGCAGCATTTGAATCTTTCGATTGACTAAAACCGGCTACTTCTGCACCAATTTTTTGTACATTTCCGCGAACAGCTCACAATACGGTTATGCAATGATTGTTTCGCCAGACCAGATGTTAGAAAAGTGAATAACTCCCGCATAGACATCTTTGGATGGAGCTTCATTATTGGGAACTTTTTAAGGGAATCATAAATTTATAACCATTGTGCAGAAAGTTTGCGGTTATTATAAATAATCCACTTTTCATCATAAACAATGATGCAATCCAAGAAGGAATTGGTAGAATATCTTCTGAGGAGGAATGTTGCTACTTCTAGTCTCATTTTTATGTGGATTTCCGTAACATTGTGCGGAATTCATATATTCAGTTTCTTGACTTGGCCGATCAGCTTAAGATATTCGAAGACAGTTGATTGTGAAACACATATCTTTTCTGCTTTCTCTGATACACTTTGCCTTGGGTCTTCCTGGACTATTTGTTTCAAAATGACATTATCAACAGCAGATGTCGTTTGGTTCTTTCTTTATATTTATGAGACTCATTCCTATTCGAATTTTCTGGAACCATCTCAGTACGGTACGCTAGGCTGCAGTACTATCTCCCTAAGCTTTTTTTACATTTCCAATTGTTTCTGTTACATTGTGACTGAGTTTCATAAATAATTATTTCAATTTCATAAATAATTATTTCGATTTCATAATTATTTATTCGTGAAGTATAGTAGTACAAAGAGCAACTCTGTCGTTCACATATAACTAAAAAGTAATCTTTTTTCCTTGAAAACATTTCCTTATAGATAACATGATTGTTAATTATATTAACATAAAAATTCGATTGAAAATAGATATTCTTGAAATTCTGAACTATTACTTTCCGAAGGACTGAAATTACGTATTGCTTATTTACAAAAGCGAGACTTCATCTGATTCCTTCCTCAAAAAAAGTATACATGCATTGTCGGTCAAAATTTCGATGAGTTGACCTATAATCATCAAGATATGCCCAATTCATTTCGGGAATTCCAAAGAAATTTTGAGGTTCCAACTTATGTTTCAATGATTAGGATCGAAATTGCTGAAAACAATCGGCTAACCAGAACACATCCCACTTTACATAGACCATCAAGTATTTAATATAAAAGATTCTTACAACCGGTAATTTCCCACATCTCATCTGCTTTCACATACAATTGCTTGTTGACTTCTTTCCATATTGGCGGCCGTATCGTTATTTCTTCCAAAATGTGTTAACATGTGGCATAGTTGCCACAATTTTTAAAACTTTTGAAATTTTATGGATAAAATTGAGCATCGTGCACAAATAAACAAACATACACTACTGGGTTTTTCATATATTATAATTATAATTATTGCGAGAATAATTTTTGGACTTAAACATTGATTGCATTTGAAATTTCAATAAAATAAAGTAATACCTTCAATCAAATTAAATTGTTGTTTTATAGATATTCAAATTTTCGGCCATTGTCTTCTTCTATTCCTGAAAAAGACAAAAGCCGAAAATTTGAATATCTATAAAACAACAATTTAATTTGATTGAGGCTATTAATTTAATTTAATTTCATATATTAATTGAAATTTTTAAAAGCTATTATAAAAAATCACATTTTTTGAAATTTTATGAGTATATATTGAGCATCACTCAAAAACAAACAAACATACACGACTGGATTTTGAATACATTAATTGAAAATTTTTGAATACTTTTCTTGGTTATTTTCTGAATTATTTTTATTAAACCGTTCAAATTATTTAAAATTTGTAATCTTCATTAAATTTTCAACAAAATAATTATAAATCTGTATCATTAGTTTTGATGTTGAAAACTTAAAGTTTTGAGTATTATTTTCGAAATTTAGTCGTTTTATTTTTATTTTTTAAATTATCTACTTTCATAAATTTTTCTTTTTTAAAAAAATTTTCCTTGAAAGATTTAAAATTTTCATAAATATTTTTAAAAGTATCATCATTGAAGTTAATCATTTTTGATTACTTTTCTTGATCACTTTTAGAATAACTTTCATTAAATTTTTCTATTATTGTAACTTTAATAATTTTTAAAATAAATAAAGAAACAAACATACACCAATGTATGTTATAATAATTTAAATTTTTAGACAAATAATAAAAAATCACAATTTTTGAATTTTTTTGAAATTTGTTGAATAATTTTGATCATCACGCATAAACAAAAAACGAAACAAACAAACATACACCACTGGGTTTTGAATATAATAATTTTAAATTGTAAAACTTATAATAAAAACAATACAATTTTAAAGTTTTTTGGAAATTTTATGAATTATATTGAGCATCACGCATAATCATGCAAACAAACATACACCACTAGGCGTTCATATAATTATTAATTAATTGAAATTTTTTGTACTTATAATAAAACATAATTTTTAAATGTATTAAAGTTTTTTGAATAATATTGACATCACGCACAAACAATCAAATAAACATACACCACTGGGTTTTTAATATTAGTTGGATTTTTAAAGGCCTATAATAAAATATAATTTTTTGAATAATATTGAGCATCACGCAAAAACAAACATATACCGCTGAGTTTTTAATATATTAATTTTCGTTTTATGTTATTGAAAAATTCTCTTTTCAATGCGATTCAGAAACGTTATATATACTCGCTTCAAAATCGTTCGTGCCTCCTACACATTTTTTTTGCGTCCACTCAATGGTGAACTTGAGGAGGTCCCACTTTTGGCGGTATTTTAAGAAAATTTCTTCCGGCATCTGATACCGGCTCATTTAGAGTAGCTCCCAGCTTTTTTGGTCTCAGAATCTGATTAAGAATTCATTAAAATGTTCAATCCCGGCTCGTCATTTAATAAATTTTCTCTCCATTATCTAAATTCATAAAATTATATCTTGTTTTAAAATTAATGAAACTGTTGCCTCACAAAATTTGGCCGTATTTAATTTTGTATTTCTCGAGCAGTTGTCGGAAAACGTTATTTCCACGTAATTGTCCTAATAAACAAAATGACGACTTCTCGATTCTGGTCACTTGGTTCACTTCCCGTGGGCGTATATTGTTCGTTTTAACATCAAAATGTGCGAAAGGTGTAGTCTATTGAGATTTCTTTAAACGGTTGTTCTGTTTCTTTTCATTCTTATGATATTATAATTTATAATTGTTCTAACCTTTTATTTGATTTATTTATAACTTTTTTTTCAGGAATTTGTGTTTCTTAATCAATTTTTTAGTGATTAATTAATTTATTTATTTATTTATTATTTTTTATCTTTAAATTTTGAGTCATTTATTTTATTCTTTTTTGGGAGTTCATTTTGTTGGTCTTTTAATATTTGGTTATTTATGTTTGGATTCTACATATATTTATGACAAAGTTTATTCTCGGTTGGGTTTTTATTCTCGTCTTTGACTTTCAGCCTATTTTTCTTTATTTATTCGATTTATTGTTTTTCCATTTATTATCTTTTCGATAATTATTTCCTTATTTGGATATACTATTTTGATAATTTCTTATTTCTTAAATTTATTTGTTTATTTACTCAATTTATTCTCCTTTATTTTTTATATCTTCAATGTTTGTTTTATCTTAGTTATTACCTTGAAAGGTACTAGTTTTTGTGTTCTTTTCCTTATATTTTGTGAACATTTACACACTCACTATTCTATTGTTTGGTGTTTGATATGCTATGCTATCTATTTTTTTGTTGTGTTCCTTGCCTCTCAGCTTTTCTTATTTTTATTTTATTTTTTCTGTTTATTTCATCATTATTGATTAATTTACATTTTGTTGATTCATTATTAATTGTCTTTATTTTTGTTAATTTCTTTTTTCCTTTATTTTTAATAATTATTTCCATTTTTCTAGTAGTTATTATGAGTACGCCATTTTCTTTTTGTTTGTTTTCTTTTATTTAATAAGTTGTATTCTAGGCTTTTTTTCTTTTCTCCCTCTATTATTCCCAAATTCTTTTTTCTTCATTTGTTTCTTTTATCAATTAATTTATTTCCTTTTAGTATATTTCTATTTTCTGTTGTATAATCAGTTCTTCTTTTTTATTGGTATTATTGTTTTATTGCACCGAGACTTATTTTGCCATGTTTTAGTCCAACAAATACAAAAGGACACGATATATTTATCAACAGAAATTTCTGAAATTGGTAATGAAAACATGTATTTAAAAGAAATAATATTATATTAAGTTAATATACAACATCAGCCCTTATCAATCATGTGAAATTAAAACATGGAATAGTATTGAAACGTTAGACTTAAAATGAATCTGAAATTGAATTACCCTCAACTCCATACAAGAAATTAATCTACAAAGCAGAAACTTCGACAATATTAAAATATATTAAAAGACAAAGTTTGGATGAAATAGTTTACCGATCGGTAGCTACAGATGGTTTTACTGTGAATAGTATCACAAAAGGCCAATTTATTAGAGAATTGATAGCTAATCGAGGTTATTCTTTGCCTTCAAGTCTAACTACAAACATGAATTTAGTTATTTCATTTTTCGAAAAAATTAAAATGGAACAAATTAAAATTATCGGAAATGTAAAACACAACAATAAACGATTTAGCATAACTCTCGATGGGTGAAGAAACGTTGCAAATAAACGATACTTTAATATTAACTTGCACTCGAAATCTAATTATATTCATCTTATGCTTGTGATAATTCCAGGGAAATGTGATGCCAAAGAAGCACAAAGAATTGTTGCGGAACATTTCGCTGAGTATAAAATTGATTTTGGAAATGATATTGTTTGTTCCACAAGCGATGGAGCCCCCGTAATGGTAAAATTTGGAAAAGACAGTCCAGCTGAGTTTTCTATTTGCCATAACCACGGAATCCACCTCGCTCTTTTAGATGTTTTATATAAATCTAATTGATAATATGATGTTGATGTTAGTGAGCTTAATAATTTTTTGGATGACGACAACAATATCATTAATGAAGATATTAATGAAGAGAACTGTGGATACAACGATGATGAATTATTTGATACACATGTGCACAGTGCTACAAAAGAAATAGTGAATGAAAGTTATAATGATGTTGTTTAAGCAGTTCGAATAGTAGTTCAACTTTTTAGAAACTCACCACTAAAAAACTCATTTTTACAACGATATGTCAAAGAAGAATTTGGAAAATAACTTTCCTTAAAATTAGATATTAACACTCGATGGAATTCTTTAGAAGCCATGATAGAAAGATTCGTAAAGTTATCTAAATATATTAAATTTGCTCTTACTGATTTAGATGCAGCTGAAATATTTAATGTAAAACATTTGAAAGTTTAGGAAGACATTTTAAAAGTCTTATCGCCATTAAAATTGGCAGTAGAAGCATTAGATAAAATAGATGCAACATTTTTATCAAGAGAACTTGTATTTACTTTTATTCTTTATAAACTCCATGAAATTAAATCTACATTGAGCATAAAAATGATACAAAATCTTAAATGTGCCAATGGTTTCTCTCAACATATTTACATGATCCAAATTCTATGAAAAAAAATAAATGGCTGGAATATTCTTCTGAGAAACAAAAACTTGATTACGCAAAAACTCAAATGAAACGTTTATTCCCTAATAAATCAGCTGTTGATAATATAAATGATAATGGAAACGATCATGTTATAAATCAAAATAATAATGAAATAAAATCGATGAAGTTAGAGTTTTACTCTGCTTTGAACAAATTAAATGAAACCTCTACGGAAACTTTTAAATCAATGCAACAACATAACCATTTTCAAAAAGAATTCAAATTGTTTGAGGCAACAGGAAAGAGGAAACCTAATTTAGAATTACTATATGAAGCTTTCCTAACAATTAAACTTACGTCGATTGAAAGTGAGCGTACCTTTTCAACTGCTAGTTTGTTTGCTACAAAATTACGCTCTAGACTAGATGAAAAAGCATTAAATGCTATTATTTCATTAAAAAAACATAATAAAGAAGAAAAGAATAAAGAAATATAATGTAATAGTATTAATAAATGAACATTAAATAGTACTGTAGTTATAGTTATAGATTTTTTAATGTTTATTTTTATATTTTTATTTCAAAGTTTTGGAACCTATTCGATTATTCGAATTTTCAAAATGACGAATATTTAGAATCCCTAATATTAACAAATGAGATAAATAAAAAATTTAAAAATCAATACTTACGTTATCTGTTTAGCCAACGATCAAAACATTAAGTTCTATATGAAGAAAGTGAAGGTCATATATCACATTAACGCGAAAATCAAACCATGTTATCTTTCTTGTAAGACGAGTTGTGACTAAAAAAACTAAATGAGAGGCAAAGTAAAAAAGTTTATGTTAATTCACGTGTTTAAACATTTATCTAATCGAAATAAATCGATTTTTGTTTAGTTCACTTCCGGTTTTCGGCTCAGTTCTGTTTCGAAGCCCGATTAATACTGAAAAAGATTTGATTTACTTAAGCATTTGATAATTAATATATGAAAAAGAAGGCAATGCAGATAAGAAACAAATTTTAATTTTTATTAAAACATGGCGTTAATCCTACTGTTTACCGCTGCAAAATGGTCTTATACAATTTTTAACAAAAAAATAGATACGGCTGTAGTTTAGACCAACTCTGGCATCGTGATGCTTATCCTGTTTATTGAATTATATTTGATTGATATTTTACTAATCGTTTTACAGTTGATATTTTATATAACTCTTTCCTAAATTTCATTAGTAAATATTTTAATTTTACAGAGCCCATCAAGTTGTTGAAGATGGTTATGAATTTTTTTCGAAAAAAAAACTAGTGACAATATTTTCGGCTCCAAATTATTGTGGAGAATTTGACAATGCCGGTTCTGTTATGTCTGTAGATGAAAATTTGTTGTGTTCCTTTCATATTCTTAAGCCAACTTTAAAAAAAAGTAAATTCATAGAATTAATGAAATCGTCAACGGGATTATCAAAATAAAAATAATATCTAGCTGAAAAATATCAGCTAAATAATAAATATTCTTAAGTCATCCTGATTTGTATAATTTAATTCTATTATTTAACAATAACTGATCAACATTTGACCGTTAATCGATATTAACTTGTTTTGTCATGTATTTCATTCACCATCTTATTTTATGGCAATTATTGATGAAATTTTATGAAAAATTCAACAAAATAAATGTGTACCCGTCTATTGATAGAATATTGATATAAAGCAGAAGTCGGCAACCTATTACGCGTGGGTCACCAAGTGACTCGTTTGATGATTTTAAGTGACCCATTTGAGTTCTGCAATAAGTATTTTATTTTTTTAATATTTGTACATATGTCTGATTACGTGTTGCAGTACTACGACAAAACTACATATTGTTATAAGGATCAAAAATCTTAACGTCACATTGTTCTGGCAGAGTCCTGATCTGCCAACAGACGGACATTCGCCATTGTCACTTGGATAAAGATCGTAAACGCTCGATCTTGATTGCCCCACGAGAATAATTTTTTAGTTATTTAAAAAAAATAGCAAAAAAATGAGATTTTTTAAAAATAGCAAGAATGTGAATTTGTAAATACCCAGTGACCTAAATAGTATTCTTAATAGTCACATTTTTTTACTTTGGCCCATAGCTAAAAAAGGTTGCCGACTCCTTTGTTGTGTAATATGTAATTTTATAATTTATTCATATCTATGTTATAGTTTTTATAACGAGAAAAAACCTCAGAAAAGGAATACACTTGTCTTCATGATCTGCTTTTAGAAAGCTCATTCCTATGAGTTTAAAATAGAATAAATTATCAAAAAAATAATAAAGTGATCATTTGAAAAGTTTTGATTCGAAAAATAATTTAATTAATGCTTGTTTGAACAATTTGCGTAAGTAGTGAGATATGTCCGCACTGCCGCACCCCCCCCCAGCCAGAAAAATTTTTTTCGTCAAATTTTTTTCGCGACAAAATTTTTTTGACAAAAATTTTTTTTGAAAAATTTTTTTTGAAAATTTTTTTTGAAAAATTTTTTTTGAAAATTTTTTTTGAAAAATTTTTTTGACAAATTTTTTTTCGCGACAAAATTTTTTTGACAAAAATTTTTTTTGAAAAATTTTTTTGACAAAAATTTTAAAGTTTTTTCAAAAGTATTTCTAGGTTACTGTGTGTATGCTATCGATGTTTTGAAAAGTGGAAAAGAT
>MQRL01614031.1:0-11594 GCA_001938525.1 Dugesia japonica
TAACAAATCGATTGTCACACACAAATATCAATCTCACTCATATTCATATTGATTCATCACAAATATCCAATAAAGTTTACAAATATCCACAATTCGATGTGATATATCGATGCAAAATAAATTTGTCGAATTGAGAAACGATGAGGGCAATTCTGACAAATTTTGATTCAATCTGTCATCGATTGTATCATTTAATAAGAGAATTTGTCTGAAATACCTTTTATTGATTATTTTTAAAAAAATATTTCGCTCAATTACTTGATTTTAATCATTCGATTTATCAATAATATTCTTGTTGGTTCATCTTTGTTATTATCACGAATTTGATCAACACTATTTAATAGTAATCAATGAAAACTTACAATATATTACTTTCTCACAATAAATAATCATCTAGGTAAGTTCTGTCATGCAAATAGCAGCATTCTTCAAATGTATTATTAATCTCATTTCCTCTTCCATCATCACATCTAATCAAAAATTCTATTAATCAATTAATCAATATTCAAATTCACCTAATAATCAATTTGTAATTCTCATTTGTCTCAATCTCGTTGACTATTTGATCATTTTTCATTTCTTTTCCATCTGCATTCCAAATATTGATTATTTCTGAATGACTTACTTCTATTATTGATCTGACTGTTGAAATAGTATAATTTTGTTTCACAATCAAATATTCACCGCCAAAATTTTTCTCATAATAAAATACATAAAGGATGACATCATCTCTGCAATAAATCAAATTAATCACAATTATTTCATTTCCATTAATTAATTTACTTTCTCAAATAATTCTCAATTTTACCCAACCAAATTTCATCATTTTCACATATTTTGTAACTTTTTATCAAAAAATTATTAAATAAAATAATATTTTTATAAATTAATGTGAAATAGTCCTTTGTAAAATTTCCATTTCCATGGTAAATCTCATCTAATTTATTTTTTATATCTCTCACCATCAAATATTCATTAATATTAATTTCTATTTTTTCATCATTATTTTCTCCATTTATAATAAATAATTTCATTTATCAATGTTAAATTATCTGAATTGAATTTAATTTAATATAATTGGATAATTGAATAATTATCAAATTAATTTCTAAATAATTAAAATATCATAAAGAATATAAATTTATAGAATTTTCTAAATTTCAAAATAAATTATAAATTTTATTGTTTTAAATATTACAATGACAGTTAAAATAATAAAGATAAAATTGATTGATTTAAACAACATCAATAATTAGGACATACAAATATATGTATAATTTATATCGATCGCATGTATGCATAATTATAATATTGGACCTATGAAAAATCTACTTGAAAATGTTTAGAAATAATTTACTTTCTAATATTAATTGAATGTGTTATCGTAACTACACACATCAAAAATAACCTTGGAAAATATGAAATTTGAACGAAATTTTTCGAAATTCACTTATTTTTCTTAAAATTAAGGATATCTTCAGTTTTTTTTTGTAATTTGGATTGATGTATTGATGTATTGATCCTTTTGAATGAGAGTATTCAGAATCGAATACATATATATCTTAAGACATTTTTATTAAAATTTAAAAATGGTATTTACTTATTGAGATAAACCGCAAAAAAATAAAATTTAGAAAAAGAAATATTCTCTTGCACTGAAAGAAAAACAAATCAAGTGTGAAGCTTGATTTTTAATTTGTATATATACACATATCTGAGACGAAACTTGTTTAATCATTCATGTTCCTATTTAATATTATAAAGACATGTATTTTATTAAAATTAACCGTTATTTCAGGTTATAAATGTCTTGAAAAATAAAAACCAATCTATCAGCTCAAGGTATTTTGCGCAAAATGTTCGATGCCGATATATACAAGTCGCTAGTCATATTAAACATTTTGCCAACCAAATACAACATTAAATAAAAATTATATATTGACACAAGTGAACTTAACTTAAATAAAATGCACTATTTATTGATGAACATGAGGAAGACCAGCAGCGCATTTAGTAATGTTGCAAAGAATATCTTAAATAACCAGCTCTTTCGATTGAAGTAACATTCCTAGCCTCTTCCGACATCAACTTCGAAAGTGTACCAACTGGTCCCAATCTTAATTAATTATATTAGTTTTTTTTAATTTACTGATACTGTTGCATTGATTTGATAATTTCATAAGGACCAAATAAACTCATATTTATAATTTCAAAAGCATGGAAAAATTGTTCATAAAAGAAAATATACACATATATTATTAACTGAAATTAATAATATTTAATAATTAATAATAATTTTAATAATAATATTAATAATATTTAACCAGTGAAATTCTAATGTTAAAGTCTACTAGTAGGAAATTAGGGCAGTAGTACCGCTCTTTGTGCGCTGATTCACGGATAAATAGTTCATTTTTCACAAATTTAGTAACTTTCCCCTATTTTTGTAACTTCTTCCGTAATTTAGTAGCTTTCCCTTTATTTTAGTAGAATTTTCATTGTATAAACTTATTTTACAAATTTCTCACACTGTTGACTATTTTCAGTATTCTCTACGGCCATTTAAAAAGAAATATGAACAATTTAATGAATGTAAGAAATTTTGATAATCAAGTTCCTCGTGATAGTGAGTTTTGGTTAAATGTTTACTCGGAGTTTTAGAATTCGGTTGATTTCGGTCCGATATTTACTAACAATGGTCATTTTTTGTCGAATTTCGGTGATTTTGTTTAAATTTTAAAATTTTAAATTTATGGAAATTGAAGGAAAATATCCATTTTGTTAAAATATTTTAATTTTTTAAATATAATTAAAGTTTTCATTAAAATAGGGAGAAAGTAACTAAATTACGGAAAAATTCACTATTTATCTTTCATTCACATGTCTTAACACTTTGTATACTTATCGACCTATAAAAGCACCTAGTCGCTTAAAGTGAACTTCAAGAGTTCATCATATCTCATTATAAAAAAATCTGACCACTATGTACGCACTTTATGAGTACATTCATTAACAAAAACAGTTTAAGCGTCTATGAGCACATTCTTGGCGATCATCAGTTTGTAGGATTACTTTCGTCGTCTATGGGTTTACTTCTTAATTTCATCAATCAGTAAAATTACTTAGCCATATACGAGCACACTTTGGGCTTTCACAAAGCAATAGGCACACTATAGCTATCTATGAGAGCACTTTATGTACTTAGCAACCAATAGAAATACTTTATGATAAGGAACGCACAATCATCATTTATTTTTTTGATCATTTAAATAAAATTACATAAGAATAATTGAAAACTAAAATAAAAAAATAACTAGTCACTCAAAGAGAATACAACCAAAGGTTATAAAGTCGCACATAAATTGTTTAATTTTCATCGTCATATAAAAACACAAAATTTGCAACTCACTTTATTACGTACAGTAGAAGAGTGATTCTGCGTCAGTGTGGACATATCTACCTAAATATAGGTAGAGATCCTTTACTCTGGAGAGATCCTTTCTAGAAATGCGGCATAACTCATCAGGTAATACAGTGCGTAAGTACTATTTATATCCAGAAGGAAGCAATTTTACCAAAGGTTTTCAGACAATGTATAGTCATTTTTTGGTTCTACCTCACCTTTCAACGGTTTCGATTTGAAAACCGCAAATCAATACGTGCACAGTGCAGTTGCATGTGTAAACGGTAATTTGCGAATATCAATTAACACATTCAGCACATCAAAATTCTTTTAATTATCTTGTTAATATATACATTAACTATTGTCTTTAGAAATGGAACAATTTTACTTTCTTCGCTTGAAATGGATATTTCTTAATCATTTATTTGACTCCCAGGAGCTTATTGCGGTATGATCTTTGTCAACAATCATAAATTAACTGTGAGTGCTATTTTTGTCATTTATTTATTTATTTATAGATTTCTGGATATTTTGCCAAACATTGATTGAATTCTATTTATAATTATAATTATTGTTATAAATGTTGTTGAGAGTGAAGATATTAAATGCAGCTAATTTATGAAACCAAATTTCCAAAAATTAAAAAGCACATTTATAATTTTTGAAATCGTTTAAAAACGAAAATATTATCCTTGTAAATTGATGGATAGATGTATAATAATAAATAATTCAAAATGATATGTATAATTCATTAAATTAAACGTTTCGATCAAAATTTTAAAAACATCAATTCCTGACGAAGACAAAGTCGAAAATTAGAATTTTTAAAGTTAAAAAACTTGAACTTTCCATAAGTATTTATTTTAAATAAAAACTATTTATTAATAATGAATTATTTAAACAAATAATATCATTTAATTTTAAAAACTTAAAAATTTTATATCATTTTATAAATGATATATTACTGCTCTTTCTCTTTTAATTTTCATTATCAATTTTCTTCAGCCATTCAAGTCTTCTGGGTTTAAGCTGTCCTGCATTATCTATAAGCACCTGATGTGGGCTTACAAATTTACTAATTTTGTAAGGACCCTCATACCCGGAACATTCTTTCTTTAACTTATGTAGTTCTACTTTCTCTAATACTCTCCCCCCTTCTTCAAAATGTCTGGACGTTTGCTTTTTACAGTTGTATTTGTTTAGTCTTCGAGCTGCTTTCTGTAAATTTCATCTGCCAGTTTTTTCATTTCTTCGTGTTTTGAATTTCCTTCTTGTGGTAATCCATGTTAGACTATTCTTCTTTCAAAGATAATTCCAAAAGGAGATAGAGCCGTCGATTTTTGTTGTGTTGCATTTATTAAAAACTGAGTTCGTGGAATCAATTTGTTCTAACCTAATTCTGTGCAGCCGTTTTTAATCGTGGTTGTCATCATATCTTGCAGTGTTCTGATATTTCTTTCTTCTAAACCATTTGATTACTGTTGATATGGGGATGAAAATTCTTGTTGAATCTTAAACTTCTCTGCAAGTGACCACATTAACTTTCCTTCAAAAATCTTTGCTCTGCCAGTCAAAAATGATTTTGGCTTACCAAAACGATATATCCAGTTTTCTTTTATCGTCTTAACTACCAATGTTTCATCCTTTTTACTTGACGCTACGAATGACACTAACTTACTATACCTGTCAACTATGACAAGAACATATTTACTTTTGGTTCTCACTCCTGGAAAGTAAGTGACATCCATGATAACTTATTCTAATGGTCCAAATTCTGTTCTTGGAATAAGAAATTCCTTTGTTCGTCCAGTGTATGTTTTACGCATGTTACATATCATACATTTGTTTAGTTGATGTTCTACATTTCTTTGCATATTTGGCTAAAAATAACTTACACTCAAACATTTTGTCAGTTTTTGACCTCCCACCTGACATAATTCATCGTGTATGAAATCTTTAAGATCGGGTATCGATTTTCATGCCAATACAAATCTTTTCGTGTCTCATTCATTGATTATCAGTATCTCATCATCCAACTCAAACTTTTCGAGTTTGGTAAAATACTTACTTCTGGTCACCATTGTGCTCAACTTATCATTTACCATTCCACTTTCAATATATTCAATGATTTCTCTCGTTATTGGCTTGTTTCCTTGTAATTCTTTAATATGGCTTCTATCAAAGTTAGTTTTGTCTTAAGTGTTGATTCTTTTAACTCAAGATCGTTCCCATTTGGCATCTTGAAGTATAGTCTGACATTGCGAACAAAGAATTTCTCCTATCGTTGAAAGTCCATCAGCATTTCCACGAGCTGCTCGTTTTTGGAATTTTAGATCAAAATTAAATTCTGCTGGATTTGTTATCTATGTTTGAAACTGAGAACTAATGGGCTTACTAGTCTTTGTCATAAAGGTCAATGCTTTAGGATCCGTTCTTTCTTTAAATATTTTGCCATACAAATAATGTTTAAAATACATGATAAACTCATGCAGAGCTAACAATTCCTTGTGAGTAACACAATATCCTTTTTCGTGATTGTTTAAAGTTCGAGAACCATATGCTATAACCTTTACCAATCTATTATCCATTATATCATTCAAACCCCCCAATTGCTCCAAAACTAGCATCTGTATCCAATAACATTTCTCCCCTATTATTTGGGAAAGTCAAAATCGGAGCACTACACAATTTTATCTTCAAAGATTGAAAACAATCTTCACATTCTATTTTCTCCATTCAATGTTCTTTTCTTTTCCTGTCGTCGCTGTTTACAATGGTGCTGCAAGTAAAGCATAATCTTTTATAAAACGACTGTAATAACTTGTTAATCCTAAGAACGCTCGTATTTGCGTGGCGCATTTTGGCGTTACGGCTTCTCAAATTTTTTTCGATAGTTTCATCATTTGTCTCTACATCTTTAGCGCTAATTATATGTCCTAAAAATTTCAGCTTCTTGGAATTTAACACACATTTACTTGGATTTATTTTTAAACCCACATCCAGATATACTTATTCTCCTTTGTACAACTTTCTTTCAAATATTTTATGCATCAAGCTTTGAAATGTTGCTGATACAGTACATAATCCGAAGGGCATACGATCAAAATAAAATTGACCTATCTTTGTACTAAAAGCCGTCTTCAGTTTTAATTCTGCGCTTAGTTCAATTTTATTATATGCTTGCCCTAAATCTAAAGAAGAAAATAAAACTGATCCTTTAAGAGGATCTAATAATACTTGAATATCTGGAACTGGAAACGATTACTTTTCTGTAATTGAATTCAATTTTCCAAACTCAAGACAAATTTTTATCGTCCCATCTTTCTTTGGTACAATTACCAATGGGGAATTCCATGGACTTGTGCAACGTCTGATAATATTTGATTTTCTCAGATTTTCTAACTACTCGTCTATTTTATTTTTCAAGTGCATTGGCTGTCTTCTTGGGTTTATCATTATAGGACGTACTGTCGTTTCAATGTAATGTTGCATCAGTTTCGTATATCCAAGATCAAATTTTGATGACATAAATATATCTTTGTAGGTTTCTATTATTTTTCTTTATTCTTGACTGACATTATTTAAAGCATTAAAGTCATTTCTTACCCTTTCTGTATTATCGGTAAAGAGATTTTCATCGTTTGAGTTAATAAAATCAACTTCAATAATTCTCATTCCGAATAACTTCATATCAATATCTCCGATAAATTTGGGAGAAATATTTCTGACAATTATTACTTCTTTCTCTTTTAGTTTCCAATTCCATTGTAATTTGAGTTTAGTTTTTTCGATATATTTTTCTCATTTTTCAGAAAAATCTCATGCTAGAACAATGTGTGACGACGATAAATCAGGTGACCTAATTCTTCTTCACACATCTGTACTAATGACTGATATTGCTTCTCCTGAATCCCGCAATATCTCAATGTCATATCCATTACAACGCATCAAACTCTATTATCTTCCATCTCTTTTCTGAAACATTATATCATCAAACATAAATTTTTCATCTCTGAGTATTTTCTCTGTTATTGCCACCTCACGGAGTAGATGGATGCAATGAGTGGCTGATCGCTTTACTATCATCACAGTCTGAAGGAACATCGTGTATATATTCAAGTTGTTTATTACTGTAATATAACATCATCTTCTTCTGCAAAACACAAAATTTTCGGAAAAGTAGAATTTCTTATTCGAATTAATAGACAATCTCAAAAATTATGACCTTCTTTTCCACAAATTAAATTAATTTGTCTTTTAATGAACAATTCATTATTCTATGTCTTGTATCTCCACAGCAGACACATGCTCCAAGTGCTAAAACGTCTTCGCATGGAGGATTCTTTCCTTTGGCTTGACAATGAAGCTTCTTGGCTGTAAACTTCATCGAGTATCGAGAAAAACTATTGTTTTGGGCCCGTCTTTGGGTATGAATTTTATTTGCACAATACTGATTCTCTTTGAAAACAATTGGTCGACGTTTTGTACTTTTATCGTTTTGAGTATTCATTCGTGGATAAGTTTTTGAAAACATTGACTGATAATCATCTTTCTTCACTGTATGTGCAAAGCTGTTTTTACCACATTAACAGAATATGTAGGTATCAATTTATCCAAATTGCTAGCTAATTCTAGTCTTTGAATATCAGTAATTTCTGGTTGAAGAACAAAAGAAACTTTCAATTTTTTGCTTCTTATAATATTAATTACAAACATTGTTGCAAGTTCATTTAGAGTTTTTTTACTCGCAAAAACTTCATTTACTATTTTTCAGACCCTTAACTCGAAAGTGCGATATTTTTCATTTGGTTTTGTTTGATCTTCGACAAAAGTGTTATTTTATCTACCAGTGTCTCTGAAATCACAAATTACTCACGAAACCATTTTTCGCAGACCTCGTTCGTCAAAATTATATCTTCTTTGCATTTTCCATTCATAATTCTTTCGCATCTCGTCTTATTAACATATCAAACGCGAATGATAGCTCCATTTGACGCAGCAAATTCTTTTGTCGGTTGAATCTATTCATCAGCATCTTCAGATGAACCCTCGAAAAAACTTGGTTTTGGGATAAGAAATTCTTGTGTTGAAGATGGCAAATATGAAAATATTTTGGCGATCATCCTTTTATTTTTTAACCAGTACGCTTATTTTGGTGTGGTCGTCAGTTAAAAGACTTGAACTTTCCATAAGTATTTATTTAAAATAAAAACTATTTAAAAATTATTTAAACAAATAATATCATTTAATTTTAACAAATTTAAAACTTTATATCATTTTATAAATGATATATAACTTTTTGATATATAACATTTTGATCGAAGCTTTTATTTTAATGAATTCTGAAAAACGATCAATGGTTATGTCCAACAATTATTCTCGCAATAATTGAAATTATAAAATGATATGTATAATAAAAATAGCTAAAATTACTTTCTCTCATATAAATTAAATAAACATAATAATAAACATAATAAACATATGAATTCACCATTGAAATAAATTGATTGTTGCCAAAATTAAAGAATTCTATATGTATATTTCGTTTATTTACATTATTTTTATATTGTTCTTCAGCGTAAATTTTAATTGTAAAAATTAGGTATTTCAAAATTTCATAAAGGAGAAATTTTTGAAATCTATTTAGTTTTTTTTAAAAATGGTAAAATGAAAAATAAAAAAGGATCTTTTTTAATAATGACCCCAGGGGTAGAATTTTAACATGTCTTTATAAGGTCATTTTTTGAATAGGTTTAATTTTACGGTCAAACCTTTAATATGTATTTTTGGAATGTTTAATTTTAGGGTCATTTTTTAACATGAATTATATACATTAAAATTTTTAAAAAATATGTATTTTTAGTGTTATTTTAATTTAATATTAATTTAATATTTTTAACACGTGATTTAAAAATTACTATAAATGATTTGTTATAATAAATAGTAATTTTAAATAGCAATGAACTTGTCAACTTATTATGAGGAAAAGATATGAGTCTTGCTGAGAGGCACTTTAGAAGAACTTATATAGTTCTATAAATCAAAGGAGTTATTGGTTTCATTAATGCAGTGTAAGTACAGTGAGATTAAGATGGATTTGTATGGGAATGCCAAAATACACATTGTAGTCACTATAAGATTACAACATTTTTCATTTTTTGTTAGTTTCACAATCGATCTTAAAACTTGTTTGGAGATTTTATATTGATGGGCAGTTGAAGAGAGTATTTGTCAGATTAAAAATCGATATCGATTGCGCCATCTACCATAATTAAAATCTTCAAACGGTTGAGAACCTATGTCTCCAACTATTTTCTTAGGCATCTAATTAAATTTGTAGGAGAAAATGTTGTTTTTCAAATTGTCGAAAGCTTATTTTGTTATAAGCTTTTGTTATAAGGTATCGTCGAGGCAGGGTTTCAGATTCTCAAATATGGTTGTTTGGAATTGTAGATTACAGTTATGTTCCAGCTAAAGAATTTATGCAGGTGGTACCTGATAGAAAAGCTGATACTTTATTGAAAATTGTTACTAAGAAATTCCAGGTAGCAAGTTCCATAACGAGGAGTTGAGAGCTTATTGTTCTCTTGCTACTTTGGGATATGTACACTTGACAGATAATCATAAAATGAACTTTATTAACCCTCAAACAGGAGCTCAAACCTAGAATATTGAATCATATTTGAATAAACAAAAATCGTGTTGTAAAAATATGCGAGGAATTATAAAAGAATATTTACAAGGTTATCTTAACGAATTTATGTAGCGTGACAATGTCATTGAAAATCCATTGGAGAAATTTTTTGAGGTAATAAAAGAAAATTGGAATAAACAAATTGAAATGAATAAAGTTGTTCGTTAAAAAAATGTGTTCTTGAAACGTGTAATTTTAGGGTCATCTTTTAAACTTGTGTAATTTTAAGGTCATTTACTGGAATTGTACACTTTTGGAGACATTTTTACATATGATCCATAAAAAAGGCAAATTTATTTAAAAAATTGATTTTATTTATTTATATTTTAGATTTGACTAAATTTTAATACGGACACACATGGTAATTATGATTTAACTATTCAATCCACAACGATCGATTTCAATCGATGTTGTCATTTTTTTTTCAATGAAGTTATTCAGTTTTATCAATATAAGTTTCTAATTTGGTTCTTTTTAATCTTAACTCATATTTCTGCTAATTTTGATTTTCTTTGTTTCTTTTATGGATTTGATATTTTCCTGCTGATATTTACAGCTATTTCTGATGGTGATGTTCCATTTCTGTTTGCTTTGTAAACGTTCTCCTCTTTTTGTTAGTTTCAGTTACTTTTATAAATCAGATCTGTAACAAATTACAAATTGTTGTTTTAGATTCTTGATTTTATTTGATAGTTTTAATATATTTTCTTTTCATGACGTTTCATTCCACAGTTTCTTTTCAATAGGTTTTCTTTTTTCTGATTTTTAATGTTTTATTTTTGTAAGTTTTATTTGTTTTCTTCATTTAAATCAACTAAGATAAGACGTTTGATTCAATACTTTATTTAAAATACAAATAATTCGTTTTTAAAATTCTTATTGCTTTTCAAACGCTACTTTCAACACTTGTCTTTCCAAATTTATATTTTTAAATAAAAATAAACTTAAACAAATTTATTATATTTTTTAAAAATATACTTTGCAAAAATAAAACTTTCGAATTTAAAATAATTTAAAAATAAAACGATAAAATCAAATTATTAAACGTTTCACTAAATATTTACGAATTTTTAAAATTACCTATTAATTTTAATAATTATTATTTTATTATTGATATTCCGATTTTTTATTTATTTCTGTAAATTTTACTTTGTAAGTAGGTAGATAGTGGTGCACTGGAACAAAGACATTTTTCGAACCCCTCCCCTCTGAGAAAATTTTTTTCTAGGCGAATTTTTTTTTCTGGTTGTGGCGCACTGGAACAAAAACTTTCCAACCCCCCCCCCCAACAGAAAAAATTTTTTCAGGTCGATTTTTTTTTAAAATTTTTTTTTGATTTTTTTAAAAATTTTTTTTTTAGTTTTTTATTTTTTAAAAATTTTTTTTTAAAATTTTTTTTTCGGAAAGGCAACAAAATTGATCTGGTTGGATGCGCAATGAGACGGTTGACAAGATGGTGTCTTTAAATTTGTAATCGGTTTCATAGGTCAAAAGGTA
>MQRL01614224.1:0-10522 GCA_001938525.1 Dugesia japonica
TAAATATAGAGACTCCCTCCATCTCATGCAAAATATAGAGACTCCTACCATCTCATGCTAAATATAGAGACTTCTCTCGTCCCTTGTGTAATAAATTAATTAAATTAAATTAAATTAAATTTAATTATATTAAAAAAAATTCTCCCGATTGAAATGAAAAAAATTTCCAACCAAAAAATTACTTTTAATTTTCCCGCCAAAAATATTTTTTTGAATTTCCCACCAAAAAGATTTTTTTGAATTTCCCGCCAAAAAAAAATTAAATTTACCGCTAAAAAATTTTTGAAAAAAAAATTTTAAAAAAAAAAGTAAAAAAAGAAAAAAAAGATAAAGAATAAAAAAATTGATCCGATCAAAAAAAAAAGATCTGATCAAAAAAAATCTGATCCGATCAAAAAATATCTGATCCGATCAAAAATCAATCAGATCAAAAATCAATAATTATCGATTAAAAAATGCAGCTCAGCGTAATGTGTTTTCGAGCCCCCCCCTCGATAACTGCTTAAAAAGTGTTGCAGTGCGCTACTATCCCCCTACTTTGGTAGAAAGGAAAAATTAAACTCTGAATAAAATTAAAAACAAGATTAAATTATTTCTGCAATTCACTAATAACAAAATTAATTTTTAATACTGAATGTTCTTTTTCTAAATCTAAATATGGAAGTTGGAAAAACAAAAGTACATGAATCACAGTGTTCCAGTTCCGTTCTCTATACTGGAAAGTAAAGAATAATAATTCAAATAATTTCATTAGCAAAACATGTTAAAGAGTCCATAGACTATATTACATAATTGAAAATAAAAATGAAAGAATTTTTTAATGAATATTTACAAAATTAAGTTCCTAGTTTAAGTTCATTTAAACAGAAGAAGTATGACTACGTTACATCGAATTGCTAGATTTTTGTCAAAGGATTTGAGTAAGCAATCACATAATACCGAGGCAGTGTTTACTCATGATCAGTTTTACCGGAAGTACCTAGGCTTTGCTTTGTGGAGAAATATTTTAAGGTAATTTAAGTTAAACATCTATTAATGACTACAAAAAACTTACAATATCTATATTATCATTGCACACGTTTAAACAGTTAATCTATGCTAATGGCATAACTACGACTTCTGCAAGTTATTTCGTCTAGTTTTTGCGTCGATATGTTTCATTTCATAAAGTTTGCATTGAAATTCTCAAGAAAGTGCATCTGGGTTTGCATGTAATTGTCCTTTTCGATACTGAATTTCAAAATTATACATACTTAGTACATTAATCCAGGAGCAGTACTGTGATGTATTTTGTCTTTTTCAATTCAACATCCATGTTAAACTCTTATGGTTTGTGTAAATAGTAGATTTCTTCACCAATAAATAATGCTTGTATTTCTTCTCTATATATTAAACCGTCATGAATTCTATCCTGGTAATACAAAACATTTTTTTGCTTTCGAAGATTTCTTAGATTCATAACTTATTACTTTTTCTTTGTTATCTTGAATTTAATTTAAAACTTTTCCCACAAAACTATTATCTGTATTCAATACAAAAATATTATTCTTATTTGAGAACGATAAAACTAGAGCGCTGGTCAGAGCATGTTTCAAACTTTCGAAAGATTCCTTATGAAAATTTTCCCATATTAAATCTACTTTTTTTCCGTTTCTCGTGATGTATGCATCTTTTAACAAATTTTCTAGAGGTATAACAATTTTGGCATATCTCCAAATAAATTTTCTGTGATAGTTGGAAAACCCTAGAAAACTTGATAATTCTTCATTTGTTTTAAGAATACTCCAATTTTTAACCGCACCAATTTTTTCTATATCAGTTCTCATTTCTTTGCTAGATATTATGTGATCCAAATCGTTTACTGAAGTTTTCAAAGAAACGCATTTCTTGGGAGATAAATTAACTTTCGACTGCCGTATCTTTCTCTAAAAATATCATCGAGATATATTAAGCATTTATCGAAATTTTCTTCTTTGAAAACTAAATTTATTAATCTTTGAAAAGTTGTTGGTGCTCCACACAGTCCAAAAGACATGCAATTAAATTCATACAGATCTTTTCATGTAGCAAAAGTTATTTTTCCTCTGTCTTTGTCACTTATTTCTACATTGTAATACCAACTAGGTAAATCAAGTGCACTAAAGAATCTTGATCCTGAAAGTGTATAAAACAACTGCTGATTATCTGAAATAGGATGTATAGGTCTATTAGTAACTGAGTTTAATTTTCTAAAATCTATAAATAGCCTAATGTTTCAAGATTTCTTTTTGAACAACCACAATAGACGAAGACCACGGACTTGAACTCTTGCGTATTATTCCGTTTTATTCACGTTCTTTGATCATCTCGTCGATTTTATTCTCTAAATGAAGAGGAGCTCTTTGTAATGGCTGAGTCATAGGTATAGGATCAATGGCATCTATTTAGTGTTTGAAAAATGGACAATAACCGATATCATAATTACATTGATTAAGTATATCTTTAAATTATGTTATTATCTTTATAACAGTATTCTTCGCATTTTTATCGATATCAGCTGAATGTCTGTTCATAAATGTGTCCATTATACATTGAATATGCCCCATCACGGCATGTTGATATATTCTATTAATATTCCCAATATTATCTTCTGCATTGTCTACAATCTCAATACAACCTAATTTCGTATTTCTAAACATTTTAATATCTTTATTTTGGGCTTCGAGGTTTTTGTTATTAATATTTCCTTGTGGACACTTTATCTTGATTCTTTCTCTATAATCTCTTCTTATTTCCGCATTCGTTATCATAGCATTTTTTAGGGTTAGATATTCCGAATCCGGCAATAATTTGATGACGCCTCGCGCATGGCGACATCTAACCCGAGTCCATGCGGAACTATGTGGTATCAGTCTATGAGTTTCCTTCTTTCTGCATGGCTTTAGTTTTTCTTTCTTGTTATTAGTTCAATCATTTTCATTTAATCCAGACTAACTGATTTATCAAGAGGTTTTACGCAATTTCAGATCTATTTACAATTCACAATCACATCTAGGATGTATCCTTAATTGTTAACACTTCGTATTTATTTTGTATTCTTACTATATCACGATTTTGAGAGCCTTGACTTAGACTATGAACGATTGCTATTGTATTAAACCTCGAATATATTTGTCCAACTTAATAATATTGTCTGGATAATTGATATTTCTTTTTGTTTTCTTCTGTCTTTCAGTTTTTCTTTCTTTGGAAACAATTTTGAAAAATTTATTATTAGCTACAGATTCCTTTTCATAATCACATCTGGCCTCAACGCATTCAATATTCGAATTGTCATTAGTTTTTTCTAGTCTTCGAAAAGCTTTTTTCTGAATATTGGATCTTTTTGCTCCTTTGCAAAATTGAGATATATGTGCGGATTTGTTACAGTTCCTGCATAGCAATGGTTTGTTACAATTTCGAGCAATATGACCATTTCCATTGCAATTATAACATTTTATTTCTTGTTTGATCTTTTGAACCACATCATTTGGAGAATCTGCTTCATGGTTTCTTTCCAAATACTTTATACGATTTTCAAACTCAATTATTCTCTTTTCTAAGATTTCCATTTCTTGCCACTTTTCCGTGTTGATGTGATTGTTGATAATTCGCAATTTATCATTATAACGAGTTTAACTTCCTTTTTCATGAAATTAAAAGATTCTACAAGAGTGTTTAATTTCATAATTTCCGTGACTCTGGCAGCAAAACGTTTATTTACTCCTGTCAAAAATATTGATGAGAGTTTTCTTCCTATTAAATTCATGATTTTCCGGCATTTCCCGAATTCAAGAAATAGCAGTTAGATACTGTCTAAGAGTCATATCTTTCTATTTCAACGATAAAATATTAATTATTGGAGTTACCTTGGTTGACTTGATCTGATAAAATTCAATTAACTTTGTCTTAAGCCAATTGTAATTTGAATTGATCCAAGTTCAAAAATGCTTCTTCTTCTAAGTTTTTCAATAGCTTCTCTTAAAGTTGTGTTGAATCTAACTTTTTGTTCTTCCACAAATTTTTCGAATTTGGTAGTATGAATAGAAATATTTTCTACGATTGTAACATTTTTGGAAAACGTTTTTTTTTTCAATTATCCAGTCATTTTTCATTTTATTTTAGTTTGCTTCCTAAAAATTAATCAGAGTTCTGAATTTGATCTTCGGATTCTCTGTATTTTGTTACAATGAAATTAAAATAATTTCTTAATTTTCTGATTATTAAAACCACTTATTTTCATAAGTTTATTTTTGTTATTCATTTTTTCCCTTGTTTTGAATAGATGATTTTTGATTAAAGCAAGTTATTTTGATTGCAATATTTTCTCATGGAAAATTTTACTTGGCTCATCTTGAAGTCCTTTGCTCTTGGAGCTTATGGGTTTTTGGGATTGTCTATTTTAAATTGGATATTTCTGAAATATTATGTTTCTGGATTTTATTTTTGAATTTTTTTGGCCGCAGAAATTTCTTTAAAAAGTTAATGCCGTTTTCGCATTTATTTTATAATTCGATTCATCTATTTTGTCAAGAATTTATATCTACAGTTCGGTGTGATATATTTCTATTAGTAATATACTAATAATTGATTTTAAAATGTGTTAATCATACATAATTTGTTTTATTGTACGGATTCTGTTGTTATTTTGTTACTATTATACTCTGGAATGTTTTACCGAAGTCTTTTATTTACACACTAATATTTACACCAGTTTACTATTGTTAGACTAGATTTGAGAATTCATCGGATTATCAACATCGAAATTCAACTCCATAAAATTTGTTTCAAATAAAAACTATAACATCATTATTTGTTTTATCAAACAAATTATAACCCGTGCTTTAATTGGAAATTATTTTCTAATAAATTAAAAATTTATTTTAAATACTTCGAAAATTTAAGAAAATAATCATCTGTTATCGAAATTTCATTTAAAACTTTCACAAACTTTTAAAACAAAACATCATTCGCCATATAAATATTTAATCTGACAAATTTTGGAAACAAAACATCATTCGCTATTAAAATAGTTAAAAAGTGTTGCGAGAAAATAATTTGGCGGAACATAGCATGTTAACTGTAAGAAGTTTTTGGAAATTGTGGATTTTTGCTACTTCTGATAGTATTTTTCTGTTTAAAGATGAATGATATAAACAAATTGATGGAGTTGCTCCTACTCTCACTTCATTGTTCCTTATGAATACCGAAAATGAGATTGATTTGTTTCCGGGAATGAAACCATTAGTATATAAACGCTATACAGATAATACAATTTTTGTGTTTAATAATCAATCTAATGTAGAATCTTTTCTTAATAATATAATGCGCGTTATCTGAAGATTTTCAATATTAATAAAATTTTCATTATAAGTAAAAAGATCCAGAATATAAATAAAATGCAAGTTATGATTGGAAAATATAATAGAAAATATTTTGTATTTTAATAAATTATTTTAATCCGTTTTAATTATTCAAAATTTTCCCAGCATGTATCACATTTATTTACTAGAATGACTTCACATCAAACGGAATGGTTTTTACTTTGATAAGTTTTTAATATATAAAATTTGTTTCTTTCATCATTTCATTTTATTATTTTATCTTCAGTTTTCATAATTTTATTTGGGCAGTTCAATAAATTTTTATTTATTTCTATCAATAACAATCAAAGGTGTGGAGTCGCTATATTTTGTAACAACTCTGACTCCTCAAAGTTATTTTCTACTCCGACTATGACTCCGATTCTAACTCATTGTTAAAAACATTAATTGCCGTGCTCACAAGTTGAAATGCATGCCATAACTAAAAGGTGTTAATATTATACAAATCACCAATAAATTTAAATGTTACAATATCTTTCGTCTCCCGAAAATACCCCTGTTATATCTTTTATTTTTTTAGCATTAAAGACAATTTGTAGAATATTAACACGTTTCAATTATGACATGCGTTTTAAATTCTCACGAGAAAGGTTATTGTGTAACCAGAAAAGAAGTTTTAGTTAATCATTAATTTGTTATGCATTTTAAGCATAATTCAATAGGAAAAAATTGTAAAATAAGAACTGACCATAAAGCTTTAACTTATATGAAGAAAACAAATGAATCAATTAGTCCACAATTTCAGACTTGGTTAGCTAATCTTTCTGAATTTAATTTTGATTTAGAATATCGCAAAGGAACGGATCACAGTAATGCTGATGAGCTGTCTAGAAACGCTGAGTACTCAATGTTCAAGTAAACACCATGATGGTAAAGGAAACAAATCGAAAGTTCGTTTTTTAAACAGTTTAAATGAAAAAGTTTTTTTTGTGTCATTTGGGAAGCAAAGTTAATATAATAAATTCAACAGATATACTTTTGACCTGATATGAGTAAAAGAATTCAACACAAAATTCAGAAATTTGAAATGTGTGCTACAAGAAAGGTCTACAATGGGAGAACCAAAAAACTATTATTACCTAGAAAGGAATTTAAGCCATTGGTGCAAATTGCAATAGATGTGGCCTATTTTTCTTAAAATAATTGCTCGTTATTATTGATAGATTTAGTAAACTGGTTCGACTGATACCTCTTAGTAAAATAATTTTCAATTTTATTATTTTATAGGTTTTGAAAAAATTTTAATACATTTTAAAATTGAAAACAAAAATTTGTTATATTTTTGAAAAGTTCTTTTTGGTTTCTTTGATTTTTATAAGTTTAAAATGGTAAAAAAATATTATAAAAAATTTCTACGAATATAAATAAATTTTTTATTGAAAAATTATTAAAATTTTTAAAATTAAGAATTATGATTATAGCTATTTTATATTCAGTATAATTGCTTGAATTTTTGTTTAAATAATATAGACTGTATAAACTCATTTTTTCATTTTGATTATGGTGGCTGATTTGTCGAAATATTATGTCTCAAAAGTCTTCGTATTTTAATTTTATTATTTCAAAGTAATTTTTGTAATTGATTTAAATATCTTAATCTATATAATTATATATCATTTTGAAGACATTTAAATCCTTTATCAGACGGAAAATTAATATATAATAAATAATTGTAAATTATTGTTTTAATTTATTTAGAAGAAATATGGATAAATTTGAAATTAGAGTACTTTTAAAACACTATTGGAAACAAAATGTCAATGCAACTCAAATGGGCAAGAAAATATGTGAGGTGGAAGTGGCAGACTTTGTTTCCATTCGTGTTCCTCAAAATTGGTTCAAAAAATTTAATCTGGGTCAGGATCACCTTCAAGACCAAGCACGACCCGGCAGACCTATAACAACAGATTTTGAATGTCTACGCAACGCATTGGAGGCTAATCCATCGACCAGCACTTCGAGAATATCTGACGAACTCGGTATTCCAAAGACATCAGTTTTTAGACATATTCGTTTAATCGGCAAGGTGAACAGATGCTCTCGAAAAATTCCACACGAATTGACTGAAAATCAAATAAAACAACGTTTGGAGGCGTGTCAAAAACTGCTTTCAAATCCTTCTGATGCCCGTTTTATACGCTGGATTGTGACTTTGGATGAAAAATGGGTCTACTTAGATAACCCTAACAGACATAATCAATGGCTTGACTCCAGGCAATTGCCAAATCAGGTGCCAAAGAGAGATGGGTTCTCTAAAAAAGTATTCTTGTGCGTTTGGAGTAATTTCGACGGTGTTATCTATTTCGAAATTCTTGAAAACAATGGGGCCATTTACACAGACCTCTACTGCTCTCAACTAGACAGAATGTACACAAAATTTAAGGAAAAATATTCAGCATTGGTAAACCGAAAGAGAATACTTCTACAGCACGATAATGTCAAACCGCACACTGATTAGGAAAACAATGGAAAAAATAAAGAAGCTGGATGAACTTTTACAACATCCGGCTTACAGCCCAGATCTCGCACCACCATACTATCATCTTTTCCGGTCTATGGCGCATTTTCTGCGAGGTTGATGTTTCAATAATTTGGGTGAGGTGCAAAATGGGTGCCAAGATTTTTCAGCTCCAAAGACAAGGGCTGGTATGAACGCGGGATACAGCAACTTGTCGATAGATGTATTTAAACCATTAATTAAAATGGTCTTTATTTTGAGACATAATATTTATTTGTTCTTCTTTTATTTAGTATATATTTATTGAATAAAAATACGAAAAGACTTATTGGACACCCTAATATATAACAATAAAATTTTATTTTAAATGGCGTTATTTATTTTTTATATAATAAAGATTGGAAATTAAGACCAATCGAAAATTAACCAATAATTCGTGGTTGGTTTTCATTTCTCACTCCAAATATATTCGGAAGTAATATATTGTAGCTTATTTTTCATTTAAAAATAATTTCTTTTTTACACTGTCCGCAACTAGGTGTATAAATTCATCACCACTTCTTTCATTTTAATTAATTATTCTCTATTTATTATATTTTTGTTGCTCTATAATTGTTTTGTACACTAAGAGATTACTAATACTATTAATATAATTTCAAAAGAACTAACCTGTGCAAACACTCCGTGTCGTTTATGTTCAATATCTATATAAGTTGAAAGAGGCTGAATTCCTAAATAAGTTTCAACATCTCCTTTTCCTTTCATAAATACACTTCCTCGGTATTCAAATAGAAAGTTGTTTCTTAAATAGTTTTCAACAATATCAGAAACTTGTATTCTTCCAGCAGGTGCAGTACTATACATTCTACTTGCAACATTAACCGTATCACCCCAAATATCATACAACGGTTTCGATGTACCGATAATTCCTGCAGTTACCGGACCAAAATTATATCCAATTTTCAAGTAGAAATTCTTGGTTCCAACAATATTTTCTTCATTGTAAAATGCTAATTGATTTAATAGATCAAATGAAAACAACATTAACTTATGCAAATGATCTTCTCGGTAGGCTTTTGATGAAACATTCAATCCAGAAGCCATCATATAGCAATCATTAACTGTTTTTATTTTTTCTAATCCTTTATACAATGGATTTCTTAATAAATTATCAAATCCACAAATAATATTATGCAAGACTTTCAGAGCATTTAAACCCCTCTTAAAATCTTCTCTATAATAACCAGAAAAGAAATTACTTACTGACGCAAATACCACTCCAGCATTTGGAATAGTGTTTGCATAACTGAATTTCGTGTTGTTTTTGTCATCTGAACTTCCTGTAATTTGAAAGAAAACGTATTTCGGTATAATATTGTAAAGAAATTTTTCTGCTGTTTTTTTTTCTTTTTTAGCTTCATCATTAAGAATTTCAGCTTCTCTTGATGCATAAAAATAAATTCGAATGTTTTTTTCATTTTCTCTTGTTAAATAATAAATTAATAAACAAATTTGTAGAAGTTGAAATGTATAAAAATACTGCAGTTTTTGAGTTCTTATTTGGACATTTATTACTAAATAATCAACGCAATTTGTGAATTTATAATCAATTGAATCTTGATTTGATTTCAATAAAATGTAGATAGATGCTCCTGTACACACAGCAGTAGATAATTGTTTGACAACGCTATATGAAACGGTGAATATACAATTAGTGATTAGTGAAAAAAATGTTAAAGTAAAATATGAAACCGTGTATTCGTAATCAATATATAATCTTTCTTTATCATACAATGTATGAACTAGAAGAGTCGGAAGTGCAGAAATATAAATTCCAATAAATAATCGTATTAAAGGATGACTGAATAGAATAAATAGTTTTTTAAATATCTCCGTTGGAATTTCGCTTTTATATACCAATGAGACCCAAGCAGATATCAAAGTAATAATAATTCCACTAATATAAATGAGAGCTGTACTTTTTGTTATGCCAGTACTTCCAATTAATAAAACATGTGCCGAAACCAAGAGAAACGTACTGTAAACTTGGCAGGCTATTGCATCGAACAGTGAAGCAAGCTTAACTGACCCAAAGTTAATTACTTTTAATTGGTCAACAATATGAAATTGATAATGTGATTCGATTTCTTCGTCGATAAATGTTAACGTAAATGTATTTATCGGTGGATTTTGAAAAAATTGAACGGTTTTTTCTGGATCACTTTGTAAATGCCTTATCAATTCCAAATCATTTTTCATTTTTTCATCTCTGATTTTAAAAGCAAGTGCAGATTTATCAATACCAATTTGTGCTGATTGTTCTTTACTATCCTTTTCTACGTTTTTTCCAATGGTTTTCGATTCATCATTAAGATTTCTATTAAAATATTCATCATATTCGGTTGCAGCTGACTCTACAAAATATGTCGATATAGGAACCATAGTTGGAGCGAATCCTTCAAGACCAAATTGTCGTTCTTTTTTAACCATTAATTTTTCTCCCTCAACAAAAGTGTATGCATGGCAAACCAATTTGAATGTTTTCTCTGAAATATGAACTTTGCCGGGTTTTCCACTGGATTCTAAAGCATTTGCAATCGAAACATCATTTGAATAAACGTCAAATCTAAATCGAGAATTTCCAATAATTGCAGCAATAACT
>MQRL01614349.1:0-12737 GCA_001938525.1 Dugesia japonica
TTATTATTATTATTATTATTATTATTATTAATTATTGTTGGTTTTAAATTAATAACCAGTGTTCTGTTTTGCTATTATTTTAGAATGTTGAGAGTTCCATATCTTTATGAAAACAATTTGGTTCATTGTTGAAATCAATAAGTTTATCTTCTATTCAATGATGAAAAGTAAAGTTTTCATTCTTATTTATAATAAAATGAATTTCCTCTGTATTGCCATGTTGATAATGGATTAGGAAATATTTTATTAAATTATCAAATTTAATATGATTTATTATAGGGGGGTTATAACAATAAATAATTAATCAATTTAACTATAAATAAATTATTTAAAATATTTCAATCGATATTTCATAAACGCAACAAGTGTGAGCGTTAAAATTTGGTAAAATTCTAAAATATTTATTCTAAATCATAGAGCAAAAATCTGTAATAATAAAATTGACAGAAACATCTGTGTCGTCATTAATACACGGAAACTGTAATAAATATTGATTTCTCCTCAATTTAATGCTGCAATAATTCTTAATCGATATTGATCTATCTGACATAAATCCCTCAAGTGTTATTTGTAATGATACATATTAATTCAGTTTGATATCCTACTGGTAAATATCACTAATTAAAACACCGAAAATTAAATAAAATTTCCATGATGTTTAATAAAATTAATCTGATAAATTTATGCGGTGTAGAGCAATCAAGCTTGTGAAAATTACCAACATTTTATTTGTATTTGTAAATAAATAATCAATAAATAAACATATTTTATTTTTATCTATTTTAATATTTAATTAACAAATATTGATAACCATATAACTATTAAAACACATTAATGAATGAAATCGCAAAGATTATTAAAAAGATTCCTTTCCGTGCACCAACATTATCTGCTATATTGCCTCCAACTGCGTCATAATTTCTTGTCTACTTCCGTTTTATTTATTTAATGTCAAAATCCTTTGTCAAATACGCACTCTAATTGATTGTGATGTCATCACCATCTTCCCATCAAGTGTTTGTTTTATTATCAGTCCGTTAATATTTATTATGTTGATACTCATTCATAGCCCCGATTGTATTTGGGCACTTCAATTTGTTAACTGATGTTTCGGTGATCCATTTACTTACTCTCAAATATACCCAGCTATAACCATGTGATTTCTACTTGTTTCTTAACTGATTCTCAGCTTTCATGTCTCACTGCTTTCCAAATTATTCTGTTTATGCATTTTATTCGAACAGATGCTTATGTATTCGCCGCCAACCGATCTAGTAACTAGATTTGTTTATATAATTAAATTTTCAATTTGTTAACTCTTTGCTCTATTTGATGGGCACATCTTATGTATGTACCTTAAATGGTAAATATATTTGTTGTCAACATTATTTAATCTGTTGATTATTCCATTCAACAGCATAACCATATTATATGATGAGCGTATTTCATTATAAGAATTATTGAAATACGCTACATTATTTATTATCATTATATTATTCTACTATAACTAATGCATACTATTTTGTTTGACCGATTGTAATCTGAATAATCATCGTTATCATTGTTACCGTTATTGCAATTATATATATTACTATTGTTAAAGTTAACCCTTAGAAGTCTGATTTTCCAAATTAAATTAAAAAAATATCAATGTATTTATTGCAGTAGCCAGATAAAGGGAAAAWTAATTGAATAATTTTTTTATATATTTATTTCGAAAAAAAGAGCATTATGTAATGGTAACATACATACAGTCAAATATTAAAAAAAATCCCATTGCAAGTGAACAATTCGATTTTAAAGTTCGGTATCAAATTTGTAACTTAGGGCATTTAATGGTTAATGGAGTAATTATTAGTATCGCCTATAATCCTTATTTGCTAATTATTATTGGTTAACTGTTTAAATATATTATCATTATTGTTGTCATTACCACTGTTAGTAATGTTATCATTATTTCATGATCAATTACATCATTATTATTGTTGATCTTATTATTCCTTACATTCCATTCAATTTTCATTATCCTTTTGAAATTACCAAGGAATAATATTTTCCCCTATTTTCTGTGTACAGCTGTCATTATCAATATTGCAATCACAAGTATCAAGATTATCATTATTTCTATTGTTATTATCTTACGTATTACAAATAATATTATTAATATTCGTCATTTTATGGTGTCTAAACTTAATTAATAAAAATCAAATGCGTCACAAAAGGTATTCACCAAATTTACAACAAACTGTTCTTCGATAATCAGAATATTTAAACAAAATTCCAATTATTTTTATAAGACACGCCCTTATGATCTCTATCAAGTTTGTAATCAGCCAAACGCGCTGGCAAACGTCTCGTACGTTCTGGTAGCGTTCTTCTATGAGTTGTTAGCCATTATGCTTTATAATAGTTTGACATCGAATCATCGTGAGTTTCATCGTCATTTTCCGTCTCACAGTTATCTGCAATCTCATTCCGCGTCTGCTTTTCGACAAGCACAGGTTTATTTTGGAACTTCCAAACACGAGATTCGTGTCTTTATACAACTTTCCTTTCTAGTTCGACACTAACTGTTGAGTGAATCTTCTAGATTTTATGTGGCATCGTTCAAGAATTCTTACACCTGCCAGTGAATTATAAATTTACTAAATCATCAATCTTGAACGGATTGTTTTCTAAGGATGATAGTCATCGTTTCTTTATTGGCTTGGTCATTTAATGTGTTTAGTTAAGCGTCTTTCTTGTATATTGGGTAAACGCGGCTTAGCACGTGACATTAATTCATTTGGACTTGCATGATGTCTGCCTGTAATTCCATTGTACTACAGCTCACACTCTGCCACCGTATTTCCTGTCTGTGTGGCCATGGTCTTTATTGTGCGATTATTTCGTTCACACATTACATTTCCTTGGGGACGGTATGCCGATGTAAAGTGTTGACTAACACACTAAATCTCCATCATCTTTCTCAATCGCGCGCTCTGGACCAAATACTAGAAACACACTCTATCCTTTTATGAACTTCTTCGCTTGTTTCGTTCTTAACATTTCTCTAAATGCAGTATTTCGAACATAAATCTACAATGGTTAAATATACTTTATCTTAAAAGTGTACGATGTCACTATACCATCTATTTTATATTTTGGTCGTGGACAACTTTCATGAAGAAATCCTTTTTTGTGTCGGACAGATTCTCAAACATGTTTCACAACGTTTTACAACGTCTCTTATCAATTGAGCATCACTTCCTTTTCAGGATACCGTTTCTTTTTTAGATAAACTGTCCTCTCTACTCAGACTTGACATATATTATGTGTCATCTTTATGTCATTCTAAGAGATATTTGCATACACAATCGTGTTCACAGTATTCTTATGACTAAGTCGATTTTCAGAACCATTTTAAAAATATCAAATTTATTTTATTCTGATTTTACCAATTCAACTGTACTATCCAGCATTTCCTGATCCTTAAAAATAATTTTAAATTTTCCAGACGTCGACGTACGAAATTTTGGAATAATGCAAAAAAGGTGGTCAAATATTCTGCACATTTCCATAATCATAAATATTTCTCTTTACAAAGTAAATTCCAATAATTATTTTGAGACGAATCATTTGATTTCCAAAAATATATCGCATTTTAAGTTAAGGATTTGATAACTAGTAATTGATTCACTTCGCAATTGCAGCCAGTTGCCTCTGTCACACGCATCATATATATGTACATATCAGACAGAATGGCGACTAGGAGTAGTTACGTGGTTGACTCTGTGGCCATCCCTACTCAAGTAAAGTTGGTTCTTTCCCGTTTAAAGAGTTTGGCTCTAATTGACATTGGCTTAATTTATATGAATCTTAGAATTAAAATCAAGAAACGTTTTATATATTATCGAATGAAAATCAATGAATAATTTATAAATAATCATTAATTAAAGGAGAAGTATATTATAATTACAATTATTACGAGAAAAATTGTTGGACTTAACTATTGATCGAATTTGAGATTTCATTAAAATAAATAAAAAACTTCGATCAAAATGAAATGTATTTGCAAAAAAGTTCAAATTTTCGACAAAAGTCTTATTCAGGAACATGATGGCTTCTTGATTGATTCAACACAATAGATCTTTGTTACTCAATTCTTTAGATTTTATCTGATTTTTATTGGTTTATTTTAATTATGAATTTTGATATTATTTTTAAATTAACTCTTAGAAATTTTTAAAATTTTTTTTAAATTAAATTGAAACGATTTTTAGATGTTTAAGTTTTTAGTTGTGTTTTCATATAATTTTCATATATTAGTGATTTTTTAAATTTTTTATTCGATTATCAATTTATGTATATTCCCTGACAGAATTTTTATCGATGAACAACTTTTTAAACAAAAAAGTGGTCTGGCAATGGGTAACAATTTGTCTCCTATTTAACGATAATTTTTATGGACTTCATTGAAAATAAAATTATTCTCAAAGCTGAAAAGAAGATACATCTTTGTTTCAGATATATAGATGATATTTTCTTTGTTACTAATTCATCTTTAGAAAATATTTTAGAACTAGCCAATAGTATCAATGATAACATTAAATTCACTTTAGAGAAGTCAATCGACTTTCAGATTCCTTTTCTGGATACTGGTGAATTATTACTTACACAATTGTATATGAAACCATTTCACAGTGGACATATATTACCCTGGAGTAGTAATACTACCATCTAACAAAAAATTGAAATTATCAAGAGTGAAAGAATAAGAGCTGAAAGACTATCTTCAAATGTAGAAATTAAAATGATTTTCCTCAGGTTGATAAAAAATAAATTTCTAAATAATGGTTATCCAAATAGAATTGTATCTAAACATCTATACTCACATATAAAATTTAATAAAATCAAACAAAAGTCAAACACAATAATTAAATTACTTTTTATTATTGAGAAATGTAGCCAAATCATGCAAAATATAATAAAAAAATCGAAACTCAAACACAATCCAAGAATTATATTTAAAACGCAAGCACCTTTGGGCATCCAATTACAGAAACCAAGACAGAATTTTTGCGGTTCCAAATACATTTGTGATGATAGAAATATATGCAATAAGAAAAATATCACTTACAAAATAACATACACCTTATGTAAGGATACATATATAGGAGAATCATTCAGAACCATCGGTACAAGAATTAAAGAACATCACAAACAAAAAAAAAGCGAAGACTTCAAACACTTTCAAAAAAAACATAATGTTTTACCAGAAAATCATCATATTATATGGAAGACATTAAGAACAGACTACATTTCTACACTTCACAGAAAGAAACATGAATTACAATAATTAAAAAGAATTTTTGAAAAAAAAGTTTATATCAATATATATAAATAATGTTTAATTTAAAATAAATATATTTATATAAAAAACGAAAAAATGTTAATTAAATAAAGTAAATGCTTTTTATACGAATTTGAAAGAAACTGTTAAATGTTCTTTTATTTAAAAAGAATTAATTTTATATAGAAATTAATCATTTTTAAAATGAATTTTAAATATTTTATGAAAATTAATTTTTAAAATATCATAAATTATATATAACATAAATGGAAACACTAATTATATATACATAGTAAATAATTTTAAAAAAACATTAAATTAATTTTCAAAAATTTTAAAAAATTTTAAATTTTAATTATAATATAATAATTAAAAAAATTATTTCAAAATTTCTTATATGTAAAATTTTGTAATCGAATAAAAAAATTAAAAAAATGACTAATATATGAAAATTATATGAAAACACAACTAAAAAATTAAACATCTAAATATCGTTTCAATTTAATTTAAAAAATAAGATCAAAATTCATAATTAAAATAAACCAATAAAAATCAGATAAAATCTAAAGAATTGAGTAACAAAGATCAATTGTGTTGAATTAATCAAGAAGTCGTCATGTTCCTGAAGAAGACTATTGTCGAAAATTTGAACTTTTTTACAAATACATTTCATTTTGATCGTAGCTTTTTATTTATTTTAATGAAAATGAGAAGTAATTCTAATAACTCAAAAATGATCAATTAATAGTGAAGTGTCCCTTTGTTTTATTGAATATAATAAACAATAACTTTCAATTTTGGCGGTTTTTGATTAGTAACCACTTTAACTTCTTTGTAAAAATAATTCGTATTTTTAAATTGATTTTGAGAATTTACCCTTTGTTTTCTATTAATATTTTCTTATTTAATAATTTTCGCATTGTAATAATAAATGGTTTTTCATCGAATTCTTTGCCTATATTAAATAATCGATAATTAAATGAGAAGTAATTTTAATTACTCAAATAAATTATCAATTATTAGTAAAGTATCCCTTTGTTTTACTAAATACAAAAATCAATAAATTTAAATTATTTAAACAAATAAATTAATCTATTTTTGTTTTATTTCAAATATTATTTCATCTCAAATCGTTATATACATTTATCGTCAGTTGTCAATTTTCCTTCATTAAAAATCCAAAAGGAAATCGTAAATATGATTTTTAGAGCACTTTCATATTTTATTTTAAAATCAAAATTTCCGAGTTTAATTGCTAACCCTGCTAATTGATTTGATAAAGTGTGAAACATTGACAGCCATGTTTAATTTCTCAAATTGTTCTGTTTCGGGATGAGCTGATCCTCTAGATTTTCATTATAATTACCTACTACCATAAACCTTGATAAATTCATTAATGAATCATCGATAAATGTACTTTTATTTCATATATATTGGTTAAACTGTGCCACTAATATATTTTCATTATTATTATTTTTATTATTATTATTATAATTATTATTATTATTAATATTATTATTATAATAATTATTTTTTATAATTATTATAATTTATAATTATTATTATTTTTCACAATTAACTCCAATAATAATCGAAATATTAAATGAATTGATCGTTCAATGATAGAATTTATGGGAAGATAAAATAATTTTTCATTGATTGAATTACGTGACTACAAGTGTAATTAAATTAAAAATTAATTCAACCAATAAAAAATCGGATTACTCACAAGAAATGTAAATACACAAAAATGTAAAATTGGAAGTAAAGTAAAATTACAAATATAGCAACACTGCAGATTGCATCCCATTGGCCATCAATTCAATTTTAAATACATGATTTTGAAAGTTTGTGTGTCGAAACATTTAGCCAGTTTGGAGAGAAAGTATTTCTTCTGTAACCAAATATTCCTCCTGGAAATTTGTTCAGAGAATTTCATTGCACAGTGCATCTACAATTTTTGACAACAATAAAAAACTACCTGAAAACTACAAGTTCGGGTAATTCTTTGGTAATTGGTAAAAACAGCAGCAGATATCAGACATCCACGAAATGACGAAGACAAAATGATTATTTAATGTTACTCTAAAGTTATTGATTGGAAATAAAAATGTTCAATGATTGCTAAATGTTTCAGAAGATGGTGAAAAATGTTTAACCAATGAATATTTAATGTTGCTCTACAATAATGAAAGATTTCAAAAGGGATTATTTAAGGCTACTCTACAGTTAATGAATGACAATGAAGGATATTTAAAGATTGATCAATGTCACTTTATAATAAATACAGAAAACAAAGGATGTTTAACAAATGACTAATTAATGCAATGCTACAGGCAACAAAAGAGGTCTCACAAATAATTACTTAATGCTGCATTGATAATTGAAATTATTTTTTAATCTCTGACCTTAATATAATTTCTACTCACAAAAAAGTGTTGTTTTTCCAAAATTTATTTATCAACATTGATCAATTAGATATAAGGAATGAGATTCGATGACAGTTCGACCGAAGTCGAAGATATCAAGTCTCACAGATTCACAATGTGAAGTAACTTATGCTTTGCTGGCAATGAAGATGGTAAACTTTTCGGATCTAGGTTCACTCTCCAAGGAGGGCACAAAAAATGTTATTGTGAGTGATTTAGAAGCGAGTTTTGTTTTAAACAAATAATGATGTTATAGTTTTATTTTGAAATAAATTTTATGGAGTTGAATTATGGTATTGATAAACCAATGAGAATGTTCGTATTATTATGAAATTAAAACAACTAAAAGAAAAAGGAATGAACGGCTCTAGGATACTATGATTAATTTTAATTGTAAATTTTAAACAAATTCAAAATTGCTGAATCTCCAATAAATTATGAAGAAACAGTAAATTATTTGGTTTTTATTGCGCGGTTCGTTGCAAATTAATTTCAAAGAAAATGACAAACAATATATAACAATTGTGATGAAGAGTAGAATTTTTTTTAATATTGTTTTAATAATGTCAATTCAAAAACTTGAAAAAATTAATAAACATAATTCTGCAAAATAGGGATACAACAAGATAAGTGTAATTTGCTATGAATGTTAGAAAACCGAAAATAACAAGGAAGAGCCCAACAGAACTTCTGTTTGGTAGATGTATCAGTTCAGATGTGAGAGCAGAAAACAATATCAGACGATAACATAATATGAAACAGGGGAATGGGTAGTAGTGAGGAATGAAAGAGGAGACAAAATAAAGAGAACTTTGTGAGATCATATCGAATATTTAAAGTGTGGCATGAAAATCAAAAAATACATAAAAATCAAATTCTGCTCTATCAAGTTTATATTGTTCAAATCCGCAATCAGATTAGGTTTCTTAGCTATATGGAATTATAATTATTTAGAACTTAATAATAATTATAATAATAATAACAATAATAACTGTGAGGCATACATATTTTTTTTTAATCTCTGACCTTAATATAATTTTTACTCACAAAAAAGTGTTGTTTTTCCAAAATTTATTTATGCCAATAACAATTCATCGAAAATCAATTCCAAACATGTTCTGAAAATTTCTGAAAACCAAACCATACTCTACCGATATTGAAATACAATTGATAATAAAAATTACAATATAACGAATTAACATGTCAGAATTATTTGCTTATTACTAATTAAATGTTATTAATAAAGATGGATACTTGAAAATAATAACACGTTATTAAAGAAATCAGAAAATCTTTTAGTCATACTATGTTTAAAAATGTCATTACAGACAAAGAAATAAATCCTCATTCTTATTAAATTAATACACACCAATATGCACTTGCTGTGCCATGCTTTCAATTTTTTGTAAATCTTTAACAATTCAAATCCAACTTAATTTCTGATATTCCTCTTTAAAGTAATTAATTTAATCAATTACATCTAAAAGGTTCTTAATTTATTCTAAATATACCAAACATCTGCTATTTTATGAAATTATTTGATCTTTTCTACATTTCTGCCATGTTCATCTTGCATATTTTCTTTCATGCTACACTTTAAATATTCGATATGATCTCACAAAGTTCTCTTTATTTTTGTCTCCTCTTTCATTCCTCACTAGTACCATTCCCCTGTTTGATATTATCTTATCGTCTGATACTGTTTTCTGCTCTCACATCTGAACTGATACATCTACCAAACATAGGTTCTGTTGGTTCTCTTCTTTGTTTTTTTCGGTTTTCTAACATTCATAGCAAATTACGCCTATCTTGTTGTATCCCTATTTTGCAGAATTATGTTTATTAATTTTCTAAATTTTTTGAATTGACATTTTATTTGCCTGTTTGTATTGAAGTGGTAAAGGTTTGACGTTAACAATTCCATTTTCTTACTCAAGGAAAAATCTCTTGTTATCATGAATTCAAAATTCTATCCGCAGTCGTCTCTAATCTACTTTGAGCAACCCCCCTGATTCAAAATAACGTTTATATAGTCGATGTGTCCTAACACATTAGTAATACTAACACTATATATTTGATGAATTGATTCACCTTTCTAAGATGTAATTTTTTCTTCCTGACGTCTTTCTCCACAGCTCATAAATATCCACCCACTATCTCCCTACTTGTCAATATATCTTCAAGTGAAAGAAAATCTTTTGATTTACAATGGACAAAACCAGAGCAAGCTTAGAGATTATTTATATCGAGGTCTTGTAACTCATACAGCAAATCATAATGTTTCAGTAGTAAACTCTATTAAATTGTCGTATAATTTTGATGCAACAATGTGATAACTAATTATAATAAGATGCTGTCAAATGCCAAGTAATTATCCTGATTTTATTGCAAGAATCATAAATTGAAATAAGAAGTTTTATTTGAAGATTTAACGAAAAGATAATAGATATGTTTACACCATTGAATTTCAAAAAAACGTGTATGGCCTCATGCACACATCTTGTTTACTGTTCAGCGTTGAGACAGTAAAACTGAAAAAAACAAATCCAAATTATATCAAAATGAATAAATTATTGTCTGTGTACTCTATTAAATTCAAATTCTTTGTGTATTATTGCTATAAAGTATATGAAATATTTCTCAAAACATTATCAAATGATAAGCAATTGTAAACTTTCATGGATATTTACATTGAAAAGGTTGTCCTAAAAGAACCGAAATCATTCAAAATGCACCAGTACATAACGTAAAGGTAGTTTCCTACAACAAAGAATTTCTTTTTCGCTAAAATTCCAATGTATTTCTTTACCTTTGTACATCAATTGAAGGAATCTTTTACAATTAGAAACACGTTTACAAAGAATTCGATTGTGTTGAAATTGAAATTTTTGCTTGACAGCATCGTTTGATGTATAATGAAATATCACTGTCTCATAATATGTCAGTTCAAGTATGGCAATGTGGAGTTCATTGGAAGATATGAATGTATGATAGATCGTATTCTGTTACTAGACTTCAAATCAATTAACAACATCAAATCGGTGCTGACAATTAAAATGGAAAAGAGTTTTAAATTATTTTAACGATTACATAAAACGCAGAGTACTTTTCATTTAAAATTTTAATAAATCCATAATTTTACTACAAATATCCTTCTTATGTATAAGATAGTTTTTTTAAAAATAGATTTAAATTTTTTGTATTTCTAAAACGGAATTTATTGAAATCAAAAGTATATTTAAATTTGTATCAGGAAAATAATTTATAAAATTAATTACTAAAATTTCAAGATTTTTAAATAAAATAAAATATAAATTAAATGAATGAAAAATGTTTATTTTAGTGTTTGAAAATTAGATATTAATAAAATATAATAATTTAAATATTTACTATTTTCCGTTTTTAAATATGAATTTTTAAATTTGTTTGAAAAAAACGAATTTGAGTTTAAAGTTTTGTTTTAATAAATCTTGTAATGAATTCGAGATCTGATATTATTTAATATCAGATCTATGATTTTTGAGTGAGGTTTGAGTGATCTATGATTTATTTTCGTAGATCACTCAAAATCCGAGTCATCTACTAAAAAACAATTTCAAAGAAACCCCCAAAAATTACAAAAAATCCTAAAAATGATAGATCCCCCAAATCCCAGTGATCTACGAAAAGAAAATCATAGATCACCTAACCCCCCCCCCGGAGGGTGACCCAGTGCGCTAATGTCTACCTACTTGTAATACTTTTCTTTTGGCTAAACAATTCAAAATATTTTTAAATCTTCTCAATAAACTTTTTCACGTCACCATTCTTGGAGATTCTACGATTTATAAATTCTTTAAGCAAATCCATTGATAAGTTGGTTGGCATGTTAATTACATCAGGTTTTGTCATTTTAATAAATCAGTAATTTCAACAATCCCCCCAGATGAGTCACAGCCTCGCCCACTTTGGACTCCGCCCACTTTTGAACTCCGCCCCTTTTTCTTTTGCTAAAAATTTTTAAAATTTTTTTTGTGAAATGTTTTTTTTTTAATTTTTATTTTTAAATTTTTTCTTTAGTTTTTTTTATTTGTCATATTTTTTTTTAATTTTTCACATTTTCTAATTTTATACAATACTAAAGAAAACAAAATATCTGGTTACATTAAAAAAAATTTTTTCATTTTTATATTTTTTTCAAAATTTTTTGTTTTAATACATTACTAAAGAAAACAAATTTTTTTTTAATTTACCAACTAAACTATATATATATATATATATATAATCACAAACCAAATTATGGATTTTTTTTATTTAAATTTTTTTTTGGTAATTTTAGTTAAAATTTTTATTTGAAATTTTTTTTGGGAAAATTATTATTATTATTTCTTTTTGTATTTAAAAATATTATCGAGTGACACATCAATGTGTCTTTATTTAAACTGCTTAGCAAATGCATTTCTACATTCTTTTTTTTGCATTTCGAAATAAAATCGCGTTGGAAAATTTAATTATTCTGATTACATAATCGATTACGTTCTAATTAAATTAAAGTTTATTGTTTTGATACAATTTAGACAAAGAAATATTTTTTTGGTGGGACTTTTATGCAATTTTAAAATTATTTCACTGATTTCTGTAATTTATAAAAAAAATTTTTTGTAGACTTCTATGTAATTTATTAAATATCTCACAACATCCATGTAATTTTTTAAAAATTGGAATGAGTTCTATGTAATTTTGGTAATATTTTAACTATCATCTAATTAATACAATTGAAATATCTACGTAAGATAATACACAAAAGACAATTATGAAACAAATTTATTTAAATCACAACCACATGTTCTTTATTACACATTTAAAAATTTAATCAATATGTCTTCATCAGTTATTTCTTTATCATTTATTTCCCCATTGGATTGTGAATCAGTCATTTCCTCACCAATCATATATTTATTTGCATTTGTGTCAGGTATTACTTCATCAGAAATATC
>MQRL01614453.1:0-14883 GCA_001938525.1 Dugesia japonica
CTAATGTAGATCTTTCAAATTTCTTGTCTACCTACGCCATTATATTTGTCTTGATCTGGTGTTTCACCCCAACACTTGTATAAACCCAGTTTATTTAATAGAAACATTTTTCCAAGCTATTTTAATGGGGAAATTTGCTTAAGCTAATTTAATGGACTAATTGGAAAGATAAATTTGAAAGAATTTTTCAGAAGATGGGAGGAGTATTTGGAAGGAATTTGTTTTGAAGAAATTTTTTGGAAATAATTTTATGATAGCTGGGGGTATTTGGAAGGAACTTTTTAAAGGGGATAGGTAAAATCTCTGAGGGCTTACATCTACCTACTATCGACGGAATATCCATTTCAACAATCACTTTAAAACACTTCCATTCGTGAGGCTATTGCTAATAAAGGCTAGAAAACGTCAACAAGTAAAGGACAGGTTATGGAACTTGTTCTCAAAGACTGTTAAAGTAAGCTGGAAATTATAAAGGATTTAATTATCAGAAGAAGATTAAGGGAATCAAATACAGCATCAGTATCAATGAATGATCTAGTCTCCGACGTCGTCGATACTTCAATATTATATTACACAAAGGAGGAGATAGTAAAGAAAATTTATCAAAAATCATTTCTGCATGTTGCCGACTCGTTAACACACTCAGCCACTCAGTTTCGTCTTCCATCGAGAATCTCTTTTTTTAAAAACTACACTTTTTCAAAAACTTTCTCTCCATTCTCCCTCTTCTTCACACCTTGTGGACTCTCTACAAAAAATTCCTTTATAAAAATCTGGCTCCTGCTAGCTCCACTCTCATTGGAACCTCCCATTTCGGTATTTCGATTCTACTCAACTCTCACCCACCTCTTCATCCAACCGATTATTCTTATCCATTTCAATCGTATTAAAATAATTATATCGGTTTCTCTGATCTTTTCCACTAATTACTCAAAAGTTTTGATTTAAATTCCTTTCCATTTTCTGACATTCTCTTCTTTTATGTCATTGTCCAGTGCATCTAAAACATCTCATCCTCAAACATTTCCTTTTTATATGTCTCAAATCTTCACATCTAAAGCATTTTACTTGTTCATCTCTTCTGCAATCCTTCTTTACATGTCCTTTTGTATTACATGTCCAACATACGCTGTTTTCTCTATTAAAACCATGGCAATTTTGAATATTTCAAAATTCTTTCTGCAGAACCCTTTGGTTTTGCGGATCACACTTTAGTCAACACTAGTTTAAAGAATCATCACAGTAACTATATCCTACTTTTGTTTTGGAAGAAAATGATAATAAATAATTTCATCAGATTTAATACACAAAGTTACAGTTATTTCAATATTTTTATCAAAATCTATAAATATTTTATTAGTAAACTATTTAAATACATATTTGAACCTTTTCTACGATCTGGAATTGTTTTTTTCAAACACAAATAAAATATCTTGTTTTGTAAGCTTGTTGGGGCGAAACACCCAGTTAATGAATTAAAACCACAGAAGCTCCAATTCGTAAAGAAAAATATTAATGGCATCACAAGGGCCCGTTATAAAAGAAAATAGTTCCGATCATAAACCAGACACTACATATAAACCTTTAAAGGAGTGTAAAAATTCAGAAGATGGCCATAGAAAGCTTGGGTGAATAAAGATGATGTACGTCAATCACATTAATTAGAAAAATTACCAAAATCAATAATAAAACCAAGAAAATCATTAATCAAAATAACTATTTTAAAAAGAAAAAATATAAATTAATTCGGAAATAAGTTAAGTCAAAATTAACAAAAAATTCGTTTTATACGAATCACTTTACAACCAAAAGGCACAGGAGCCGGGCAGAAGAAAATTTGGAAAGGATTTGGATCGGGTCATCAAAATTTTGGCACGAGAAAATTGTACCACCATCTGGATGACCTCCACGAAGACTTTAAGATCGGTTCAATAGCAATCGGAAATTAAAAAATAAAACAAAGCAATAAACCTCACCTGATGATTTAAAAATAACCGCCAATTGGAACTCTAAAACTCTGGACGAACCAATAGGAAGCAGAAAATTCAAGTTTAAAATAACCAACTAATATGAAAGAAGTTCGGGGGCGTAGGAAAATTGTATAAAAGGACTCATGGAATTAGCAGAAAAAACAACAACTTCAACTAAAAACAAAATCCGCAAATTTTACCTGTGACAATTGTCTTAGAAAATTTATTAACAAAATTTTATCACAATAACAATAGTCGAAACAAAGCGCGATTAGTTATCGTGCATCGATCAATATACTTCCAAACTACACAGTAACTCTATTATTTGGATTGTGAATTAATTACAATTTTTCAAGACAACAGAAGTTACGAGACGCATTGCCTATTTTCCGAACATCGTTAATTTTATTCGCAAGTGAATTGTAGCAACCGTTGCAGAAATCCTTCTGAAATTGTTTTATTAGTAAGTTATATGTTTATGTTGTTATTATCAAATAATCTAATTGATAAGATAGCTTAATGTATTACTTTTATTTATATATTTTTAATGTTAGTATAATTATAAATAAAAATATTTATTTTGTGTCCATCGATGTTAGATAAAGTTCACTTATTAGCCATGATTAACGTGATCCACAGAATGAACAGATCTAGTAAATTTATCCTCATAAGAATATTGGCATGTATAGTTGCTCAATTCCCATGCATGCATATCCATCAAACCTTGCCAGTAATTAACGTCGACATAGTTGGTTTGTGGCTGGCAGTTGATCAATTAAAATAGATTATCGCCATGGTGAGAGTAATGAATTAATTTCTTATCTGATAATGTTAGAATTGGTGGGAAAGGTTCGGCTAGACGTAAGAAGAAGGTAGTTACGAAAAATAATGTTAGTGATGAAAAAAAGCTACAAACTACATTGAAAAGGCTAGGTGTTAATCCTATTCCAACAATCGACGAAGTGAACATGTTTAAAGATGATGGCACTTTGATTCATTTTAAATATCCTAAAGTTCAAGCTTCGATAGTAAATCATCATGCACACACACAATTATCCACAATGGTGTGTTGAAACTGATACCACCAACACATATATGGTCTTCATGGTGCTAAGCAACAAGTAGCGCCCAAATTTGATTAAATTAAAATCCAACTCTATTTTCGAAAATTCGTATTTTTTATTATTAATTAATATGATAGAAATAAGAATAGATATAAATAAATAAAAATATATAATCTGTAACAATATATAATAACATTATAATAGTATTATAATGATGATATATAATCATATATAGATAATATAAACATAAATATACATATTAATATAATATTAAATTAATATGTTATTAACATATTAGTTTATTGTTAATATATTTAATAGCAGTAATATTAGAACTATTACTACCCCTTTCTCTGGCTTCATTGCAGTTACTATTGACACGTATTATTAGCTGGATCCTGTGAAAGCAAACTTTATTAAAATTATGGTGAAAAGAGAATAGTGCCATTGCGACCATCCCTGCTACCCACCTTAACTAGTATATCCAGGTTCTTGAGAATTCCATAGAGATGAATTTATTCTTGTCATTTTCGATTATAGTGAGGTCGCGAGTAATACTCCTACCAATAATCGACGAAAATTTGTGGGAATACTAACTTCTTGTTGATGGTATAATAATGAGAATCTGTTTTAGATATCCCATGTCTGATATATTTCTAATGACTCTTCAATTAATTCGTCGAGAGCGCGAACGATCACGCAAACGGCAATTAATCGGGCATCTCCTAGCCCCCAGCCTGATTATGCATCCCGACGAAACGGATTTGATTTGCTTCACTGAGATGTTTCCGTTGTCAGCAAAAATAGACATAGGTGAGGAAGGATTATCTTGGCGATAGTACAATTAATTTAATTTAAATAAAAAATTCAGGCCTGATTAAATGTTTAATTTAATTTTTTATGTTTATTGATGATTATACTAGCATGTTACAATAAATAAAATTTTATGTTCCAGAATGGAATCAATATGGGAAAGAGTAATTGACCGCAGGACTCGTCGCAAAATTTTTCGACGACATAGGAACCCGCATAATCGAGACGCGGGCATTCTATCCGACCGGTACAACCTCCCCCAGTAGAAGCCATGGTAGCCAGAATCCAAGACTTTGGTGAGCGACAAAGTTATCAGAGCTTGACGGGACCTGACCGAACCCTCACCACTTCGTTCCAGTACCAACCTTCAGCCCCACCCCCAGCGGTGCATGCATTTATTAACAATTTACTATGGGGTGTAAGAGAACCCTCGGGTGTTGAGAATTCAGAGAATACCGCACCCGTGACTGATTCAGCACCCACTCATTAGTGATTCTTTTTTTTGCAATAAAATACATAGTTGTTCCCGGACTTATAACAAAATCTTTTTTCCTGTAAAATTATTTTTCTTATTAAAAATAACAATGATTGATAAAGGTCCACTGGGTAACAATAGGTGTGAGTGGTTAGTGCTATTCGCCAAATCTTTATATAGTGTTTTATTAATTTCTTCTAGTGCACTCATCATTGAATCGCGTTACGGCCCCGACCAAGAAAGTGAGAGCTTCTAGTGATGAAACCGAGATCACTTGGGATCTCTATAAGTTGGCCAAGCGACGCTGGGAAGCTGATGTCGCAAACGCTCATGCCAAGGTTCGGCGTTATAAAAAAGTGCCTGGCCTTCAAAGCGGAAGCCGAGGCATCTCATCAGCAAGAAAGAATTTGGAAGGCCCAATTAAAATCCCTTACCGATATTATCCGGTCCAAACAAGACCGAGAGAATAACCTAGTTGGTAACATTATGAATTTGAGAAAAATCATGCCACTAACACCTCTGATAGTGGACAAAGGAGTCCAGACCTCTCGTCCATAGTCCTTGTTTAAATGCAAATAATACATTTTTCTTTGTGTTAAGCTTCGGCCAAATTGTTTTTATTCATACACATAATTACCATCATAAACATAACATGAATGTCATTAATGTTCTTTTATTTAGTGCCTCGAATTATATTTCCCAATAACCTGCGGCGGTGCCACAGAATAATGCGCCATCTCTTAGTAGAAAGGCACCTTAAACGAAAAGCAAACCGGGCACTCCTTAAACATCTTGCCCAACGAGATAAACTGATAAAGAAGCTTGATCTTATAGTTAAAAAGCAAAGTGAGCTGGCTGCCCAAACAAAGGTCCTCAAGGAGAAAATAAAACAATCATTACAAAGGAAAATTGACTTCCTAAAACAATATATTTCCGACCTCTCCCGCCAACTTGGCAACCCCACTTGTGTGCAATGGGACGACAACGATGACACAGCTTCATTCAATTTTTTGATAACTGACCCACCCCAGTGGCTAGGCCCTGGTGCTTTTGATGAAATATATATGTTTTAATAATAGATGTTTTAACGCGATGTCCTGTTTGAGTTATTTAGAGAAAAATACTGAACCCGAATTAAAGTTGTACGAGTGTGCACCTCCCATAAAGCAGGAGGTCAACCACTCTGCGCTGAATACCTAAACTAGGGGCATTAGGTTAAATTCTTGAAATGGTCCACCGAGGGCTGTTTTTCCAAAGCCCACCGTTTTTTGATACTCGACTCAGGTGGAACCCCAACAAGTTTATTAGCAAATCCCTGTTTTATTAAGTGTAATTCAAATTTATTAAGTATTGTTGAATAAATAATTAAATTATCATAATTTATATTTAGGTTTCAAAATCATTTTTATCAATAAAACATTTTATCTCAACCTCTTCATCCGATTAATAAGGAAGATTATTATTTTGGAAGAAAGCACAGAGATAAAAGGCAACAATTATATGACAGCAACAAAATAAACTACAAGACAACAAAAAACAACACAGTATTGGTTAAATCAGGATTCACAAAACTTGTATCAATAATAAGTCTTATAAGGGAGTAACCTTCTATCATCATTAGAGAACAGACAGTCAACTCAACCACACCAGCAACCAACACAAAAGGGGTAAATGAATTTCAACATTTATCTTAAAAGTTTTGAAAGAATCGTTTGTTGTCTAAGCCTCCAAAATTTACAGTACTTAACGAAGTTACAATAACAATTAATAAGGCGTATGAGTATGTGCAAATGTGATTATTATACATGAAGCGTGAAGTGTTGTTATAAACAGTTTTTATGACTGCAAGTATGTTTTGGGTTGGAAATCTTTCTCTTAAAATAGTTTTTTTTATTTAAAAATTTGTAATTAAAATGTTGAAATGCTAATAAGGAGCATTAAAATTTTAGGCAAAAATTAAGAATAAGTTTAAATATTTATATACATAATTTATTGTAGACTTTTTTTAAATGACTGATAAATTGAAGTATTTGGATAATAAAATGAGTTTTTTATTTTAAATTTTAAATAATTAAAAAGATTAAGATTTTCTACTAAGCACAGAGTTTTTAATTATTTTTGAATAAACAAATAATGATGGTCATTGCTTTGTATTGAGAAAAAATCTTCGAAGAAATCAATTTTTGAATTTAATTCTTCGATGAGTACTTCAAACTCTTATAACAACGACCTTTCACCAGTATTTACTTTAATGGACCTGTAAAGTAAGTATAGAACATCCACATAAAACCTCCGAAAAGAAAATAAGAAGGAGATTGAGTCAGAGGGGTCACAAAATTACGGAACGGAATTTTTTCGAAAATGAATGTTTTTTTAGTGTGGAACATTGAGATATATGAAAACAGTCTAAAAATTGACGAGTTGGGCAGAAATCAAAAATGAAAATATTAGTGAAGAAAGAAAACTCAAGACCATATGACGACCAAATGTCTTAGTATCGGGAAACTGCTAATGATAAGATCAGAGTAAAATATCATAATCAATAACAAAGGTAAACTGTAAAAACAGGAAATTACTAAAGCAATAAAAGAAATATGTGAAAGCACAAGGAGACACAAAGCGGGAAGAAAGAGGAACATAAAAAATTCTTACTAACTTCTAACAACAATTTCTAATTATAACTTACGTATAAAATGAGTTTTAATTCTTGATGATTAATTATAATAAGTATTCCTTTTTAAAAAAGATTGTTGATTTAATTACAATTCTTATAAATTTAAAATTTTTTAATGACATATTGAGGTTATGAATAGTAGAGTTAAATAAAAGATAACTAGCAAGAACATGATGTTCGAATGTGATGACGAAGACAAGAGCAATAACGGCGAGGATTAAATTGGATCAATAACTTTATAATAAAGAGATAAGTGACTATCACAAACAAGAGTCAAACCAAAAGGATTACAAGCAAGCACTAAAACTACAGATTACCAGCTCTATTCCAAAAAATCTAGATTGGAGACTAGATATAATTCTTCATGGAGTTCTACTACCTCATATTACACAACGACTTAAATAAAATTGAGCTGACTAGATGGAATCCAAAAATTGGAATAAATTGTCAGAAGTTATGATACGTCAACAGAATAAATATGAACTTGTGATATTCTCTTGACAAAAACGAATGGATCAATGTTTTCAAATATATGCGAGATAATATAGATAAATAATGTTCTTAAAACAGTATTTTCCAATTTTATCCGTTTGCGACACCAAACATTTTTTAATAAAACATATTCATATAATTCTTTATTTTCAAAGTATTCAGAAATATATAGATCAATGATTTTATGTAAGAATTTAGGATTGATATATTTATATTTGCATATAATTGTGGAGTTTATGCTATTTTTAAAACACTGAAGAAAATTATTATTTTTAAGAAAAATATTATTTTTTTAAGCCTATCCACTTGAGGAAAGAAATATAGAACATCTGTGAGCACCAAATCCGCTACAGAATTAACAAAAAATAAAAAATATCTCGCCCATATTTGGACATGTATGTGGAAGCTACGGGAGAGCAGCGTACGATTTCTTGCATTAGCAGAAATCAGAAGTGGACGCCAACTGTATCTGTCAAAATTTGACAATACAGTGAGGTATAAAAGGAAATCAAAATCAGTAGAAAATCAGTCTTGAAAATTCGATTTTCTGTAGCTCTTATTAGTCGATTAAACCAAACTTTTAAGAAGCATTTATTATTACCAACGGGGGCTCAAAAGTAGAAACGGAAAGCCAAGAAGTAAATATTTTAATTTATTTATAAAATTATGATAAAAAAATTAATAAATAAATAATAATTTTTATAAAACGGAAAACTGAGGCGATGGTCGTCATCACTAGCCATCTTGATGGTGACGATCATCACAACTTAGATATCCAATTATCCACCAGATCATCCCTTATGAATTTATGCACTGCGTAAGTAGAATATTGATAAGATGATTATGATAAAAGAGATGCGATGATAAACGTTTACGGTAAAAGATGCTGATGTTTAAGATAATGAAGAGATGAATATGGGTTCAAGTTTTGTGTAATGAGGCAATGAACGAAATAAAGTAATATATGGTAAAGAGATGAGGATTAATGATACCTTAAGCATTGATGTGTGATGGTTGAACTTTCTATTACTGAAATACAAGTGATAATATTGTGCTTGGTGTATTAATTGAGTATCAGGAACTTTGAGGTTAACATGAATTTACTTGAAAATATTAATTTCCGTTTATAAAATTATGCTGTGACGTTTTGATTTCACAGATCTATATAATATTGTTTTTGTTTATGAGAAGGAATTTTTTTATTTATTGAATTAAACTAGAATAATAATTTTAAAGTAGTTATATATTTCCTGAAATATAATTTAAAACTTTAACTATTATATTGATATCGTTAAAGTAATAATTAATAACACAAAATGGTATAAAATTATTGACGCGACTTAAAATCTTTAAATCATTAATACGTAGCAAGTCGGGATGTGTCAGTTCCTGAGAGCAATAAGAGACGAAGCTCTTACGGAGGACTCTCGCCTCCTTACTTGCATATAAAGATCACAAAGGTCACAGAGTGAAATATTCGAAATTATGGTCATTTGTAACATAAATAGTTAAATGAATTATAAAATTGTTTGGAAATGTCCAGAAAGTTTACAAATATGGAAGCATGGAAGTCGTTGGAAGAATGGTCATTCCCCTCCGGTCCTTGTAACAATATGCCCATACTTTATGATTCGTGGACGGACGATAGTGCTGACAGGGAACCGTGGTGGATGGCCACTGATAAATTCCGACTCAATGAAATAGAGATCCGCGATCAAAAGAAGGAGATCATCCGTTTACGAGCTCATTTAGATCAACTAACTAATCGAATTAACCAGCAGGAGCAAGATCGAGGTCAACAAAACAATGCTTTGGCCGATCTCTTGAACAAGGTCTCGGAGCACCTCCAGAAGCCACCAACAATAACCGCGAGAAATACAGTGTTCGAGTTTAACATGCTAGAATACAATCAAACAGGCAAAAGATTGAACCAACACATCAAGCGAGCAATTCCAATACTCATGGCGCATCTGGAACCACTAGCAGAAGTTGTTGAGGAGACGCTAGTATAACAATCATCAGTGTAACTATGACCATGAAAAGTTATAATATATTTTGCTTCGTTGTTGATTTTCTTCACAAATGTTTTAGCAGATGATTAACGATTGAATATATAGGTCATTTATAATTAATTTTAATAACATCTCAGATCACATTTAAAATGAAGCTCCCGAAATAGTTGAAAAGATGCGATGGTGAAAACTTGAAGTGATTATGATAATTCTTAATTAAATCTATATTTATTCGTTTAAATACATCAACGCTTTATAGATTAAACTGCATCCTAAATTTGTTTAATTCCCAGAAATGTCGATGCAGATAATTAAACCGACGAGAGAGGAGATACTATCCGAACAACAGGCTACACGCGCAAAATTTTAAAAGTTGCGAAAAGAAAACAAGGAGCTTTGAGATACGGCCAGCCTCACTAAACGGAAAATGTCCACCTTAAGAGAGAGACTGAGTGAGTCGGTGGAGTGAACTCATGCTCATCGCGAACAACAGGATGATGTCAGAGATTATCAGATTATACGCGGATCGAGAGGCCTCCGTGGTCGCAAACGTGAGAACTTTATGGAAAGAATATGCGGTAAAAAAATAAACCCAATGACGAATGTGTGGTAACAGAGGAAACAATATTTGGTTCTCCATAACTTTCAAATAAATTTTTTTCTTTTTCAATTCATTAAGTGTCGCAAATATGGAAAACGTAGAATAACCTCTGAGCAACAATTAGGGACAACTGAGTAAATCATGTGCGCATATAGCGAAACTCAAAAACCATACACCAAACAATTATAGCTATAGTTTAATACTTCTGAAAATTATTTTTTATATAATCTTTTAGTCAAGTTTAACAAGGTTTTTGTAATAAAATATTTAAATCTTAATTTATAACTAGCAATTTTGTCGTATATAGTTACATTTTTTTATTCATATTTTCTTCTCATCTAGAACTGTAGTTCAACTTAGTTGAACTTGTTTAGTAAATATGTCTGGTTTAGATGTAACACGGATTTTAAGATCTATAACTCTTGGAAAGAAATATATAGTACAGTTACTGACCTTAAAATTAACTAATTGTAATGTAAACTTGGGTTTTGAATGTTAGAAACTTAAATAAAAGCAAAGACAAAAAAGAAAACTTTGCCTTTTAGCCTTCAATTACATAATATAAAAGTTTAGAATAGAATTGTTACATTCATACAGATTTATAATATTTAGTATATTCATTGGCTATTCTACTCCATCATTACAATATGTGCCAAAACATCAATAAATATACTATTTATTAAAATAATTACAACAATTTCCGTTACAAATTAATAGTTTAACTAAGACATACAACAAACAGGAGATTTCATTTACCATCTGTTAGCAATAATTCCCATTGAATTGAAATCCTCATTATAATTAGGTGCTTTGTTAGAATTGAAGTTATTAGTATTATTATTACTACCATTAAATGCTGGTTGAGGTTGATTGTAATTATTATAGGATCCATTATTTCTCCAGTTCCCAGCTTCTCGATATGAATTACTACTGTGAGTAAAAGACTCTGTTTCAGTTTGACGTCCATTGTATTCGTAATAATCTGACTTCCTATAGTCACTTTCTACAGGTTGATAATAAGAATCACGATTCGAAATCGTTCCATTATATTTACTTGGAACGCGTTTATTAGCTTCTCCCCAGTTATTAGTTGCAGAATTACTGACTAATCCTTTAGGTACATCTATACAAAACAATATTATCCAAGAACATTAAAAAAATTACTAGAAGTCGGTTTCTTTCGACTTGAAAATGGTACTTCTGCTAAATCGTATAATTTCTCTGAAATATTCTGATTAGCTTCTTCTAGAATAGCAACAAGTTTCTGTGCCTACGTTTAAAGAGTTTTAAAAATAAGGATAAACAATATATTTAAATCAAGATTTCATTTTAATCAGGAAAAGTAATATCAGTTGCTATACCATAATTAGCACCTCATCTTTAACGTGGAAATATCTGTTTGTATCTGCTATATAAATTCTTAATACTTTTCTACATTACTGGACTATCTTTTTCTGTATTTTCTTACTGAATATCACTTCCCCAATGTCTTCTGATTACATATGCAGCATATATTGGTACAGGGTGTCGCACATTTAGTGTTATGCATTTAATTTATTGATTATATTCTTTAATTTTATAAGCAATAATATTTCTAGATATCACCAGTGACAAGACAATGACAGATTTGATTGTGAAAAAATATCACGATGGAAACCATATCAGCCATCGCAAAAACCCTCTGAATAATACGATCATCAGTTTTAAAAATAGTGAATCGATAGAAAACTTGGAACGACTGAAAAGAAAGCTTCTCCACGATGCCTATACACTATTCGTGCAAAACCGAGCGAATCGAAATCCTCATCTGAAGTGTCGGAAAATGGATAGAGAGCTTCAAAATTCACTAGTCATCGAGTGCTGAAAAATGATCTCGAATTTAAGACATACAAGCAATGAATTCGACAAGAGCTTATCGACGCTAACAAAAAATTCGACTTGTTAAATGCAGGACACACCTTTCAATATCAAACAGACACGCGGAAGACCGATTCTCTTCTCGAACGAGAAAATCTTTTCAATAACTAAAAAAATGAATAAGCAAAATGATAGAGTCTGTCATTTCCATGAAGGATGCATCCAATAAAAATAGGTTTGTTGTAAAATCACAATCGGATAAATCAATCTTCCTTTTCTCAGCGTTTTTTCATACAAGCTGCGAGGCCTTCGAAACCAGATTGAACCAAGCATCAAATCTAAGGGCGACTACAAAGAATGTTTTGTTTTTCACATTCTTAAGTATATTGTTAAATAAATTGAAATATATATTATATCCAAATTATTATCTGTCAGGATTTTTTTTCAAAAGTATACCGTAACACTAAATATGAGATACCAAGTATTTTTAATGTCTGGTAATAATTGTCTAATCCTTTTCCTTATATCTTTTAATGTAGCTTTGATAAAATCACTGATTTATCTGAATTGATGATCCACTATTCTATTTGTATTATGGATATTGACTTCAAAACAAATGATTATATTAATTGAATCTGCCATCTCCTTAAAAACGTTTAATTTCGAATTTAACCAGAGTTTCGCGATACGCACGTTCTTGTTCTTTATTATAATAGTTTTTTGTCTTTTACAGGAAGATCTCTTACCTTTTCTACAATGGTATTAGCACACTTTTTCTACATCCACAATATATCCTATGTATTAATTTAAAAACAATTAATATATTTACAAGCTTCAAATATATGATTAAATTAATAAATATTGAGTTTGTTTGAAATATTTTTGGTAGTAATATACAAGTTTTAACAGTATTTATTATATTTCAATTCAAATAAATTACATTAATTACTCTAGAAAATCATTTCAAAGACAAAGTAAATGCGACATGTCTATAATTTAATGAGTAGTTTAAATTCGTTGGTCATACGATAGTACCAATCATTTAATGAAGACAATTGTTCAAATAAATTATTTTGAAATAATAAATTTATAGAACAGCAACAATTTCTAATTTCGAAAATTGATGATGCAACTTTTATAATATACAATTTTACAGTATCTTGAAATATCTATATAGATGACAGAAGTTTTATTTTCAAAATTCTAATAGGGTGGCAGTAGCTGATGATGCAGTACAATATATTTTTAACACAAGTCGTCACATTTATAATATAAATCAATCTTGCAAGTATAAACTAAATAGTCTTTAACCATCTTCAAGCTATATCTTGGATTCCATTCATGGACCGCTCTTTAGATCTGAATGCAAAAAACTATGTTATGTCGACCACGAACTCTTGGAACGCACTAATAATTTCCATCAAACATTTGCTCTTTAAGTTTTCGAAAAAAGATTTGTATTGATGCAACATACAAACTCACTTGGATTGATTTCCAATTATTTTATTAGATACGATTCAGAATAATACGATGTGAATCAGAATTTAAAATGAAAAGTCAATTTAAATTTATTTTTGATAAAAATTGCTCAAACATTAAATGATAACTTTCAAGCTAAAACAACTACTTCCATTAAAGCAACATTTAAAGATAATTTCATTAACAAAATTATACTATTCATTTTAAATAAAAGCTTCGATCAAAATTTTTGTTTGTTTATTGATATAATAATTGTTACATCAATAAAAAACAAAAACTTTGATCGAAGCTTTTATTTTAAATGAATTCTGTAAAACGATCAATGGTTATGCCCAACAATTATTCTCACAATAATTGCAATTGTAAAAAAATTATACTACTTTAATAAAGAAACCTATATTGATTTATGATTTCATAAATATTAAAACTGTTATTATTTTGATTTATTGAAGTTATTTGACAAATTCAATCCTTATCCAATGCGATGAGTATAAAATAATTTATACGAAAAAAATATTTAACCCAAAATGAAGTTTGAATATAAAATCTCAAAACAAAATGCTTGATATGAATATTTAAATTTGTACTAAAACATGTAATGGAAATTAGTAAATTGATCAAATATAAATAAATGTATAATATATTTACATGTTTCTTTTCATTGTTTGTGAAAAAAGTGTAAGAAGTTCCTTTCTTTTCTTGTCTTGCAGTTCTTCCAATTCTGTGTACATAATCTTCTATTTGGGTAGGAAAATCGTAATTAATCACCAACATTATATCATCAATATCTATAAAATTTATAAGAAAATAAATAAAAGTTTCAATTATAGCTCTCTTAAATAACACTGTTCATTGAAAATTCAAACTAAAAAATAAAAAATGATTTGGGCAAATCTATTAATAAATATTAAACTTAATCAAATAATATCCACAATTATTCATGGTTAATGTTCCAATAAAATTGCGAATTTATTTGTAAAAACTTTCTTTAAAACTCTTAAGAACAGCATCATATTAAGAGAGCAAAGACGAATTAAAAACATTTTCAAGATAGATATTAAATACCTAATCCTCTTGAAGCGACATCAGTTGCAACCATAATATTTGATCTACCATTTCTGAAATCTACATAAAGTCAAGTAACCTTTATAATAATTTTATCTTCACTTTTGCTAGCTTCTCTTAAAAATTACTGGAATCTTTCTAATTAAAAAATAACGAAACAAAATTCTAATGCTTAATCTAGTGACACCATAGGATTTCAGAAGAAATGTTTAAAGTTTTTTCAAAGATTTAATACATTTAAATTGTCACTTCTACAATAGCCGTACTTTTGTAACTAAATTGTTAAATTTATAAAAAATGTATTCAAAATATTTGTGTTTTGAAAGTTTAACCACGGTCGTTAAAGTGAAAGCAATTTAAATTTTCTGTTTTGATTTGAAA
>MQRL01614475.1:0-13107 GCA_001938525.1 Dugesia japonica
AACATTAAAAGGAAAATAAAAAGGAAGGATATATGTAATTATATTTATTTATTTTATATATACATATTAATTATTTTTAGGTGACAACCTACTACACCTTTAATCGCGATTTTCAAAGGGAAGGAATTATTTTACACTATATTTTCATGAGACAATCCTATCTTACTTTTTAATTTCCTATATGATCGTTTAAACAAAAAAAATAATAATAAAAAAAATTTGAAACAATAAAACAAAGAATAATATTAATTATTAATTAAAATTTGTCTCTTATATACAATGTTTCTTATAGACAGGTTTGACTGTATTAATAATTTTAATCCTAATTTTAAATGTCTAATAAAATTGCCTTAATCAACATTGTATTATAAAATTTACAGTACTTCTTATAAATTTCTCAATATATTGAAAGTCATTGCTTGTAAAGCAAATGTTGATAAAAATAAATATCTTTGTTTAATCAATGATTATTTTTCAAAGGATTCATAAAAATTAACTTCAATATTATTTAGTTTATTATTTCAAGTATATCAATTATTTAATTCGCACATTTTTCTAATTGAAAAATAAATTTTACAAAATTTGTTTGAGAGTGAAAAAATTCGAGATAAATTGCATTTCATTGTTTAGTGTACTAAAAAAATAAATCAATCGATTAATTTGGGGGGAAAAATTCAAAGCGAAAGAAAATTTAATAAAATTATAAAGTAAAATTTAAAAATGTAAAAGTAAAAAAAAAAATAATTGGAGATATAAAAAGGGAAAAGTTTCCGAACAAATAAAAAATAAACGTAGAAAACGAGAAAAAATTAAGAGAAAGATTTGTGCTGGACCTGAAATTGGATCATTATTATGAATTTATTATAAAAATATCGGAAATAAAAATTGGATGAATAAAGAAGAAATGCGGAATTAAATAATAAAAATAATATACTATAAGTTAATAATATGTTAGAAGAGTCTCTACGGCCCGTTTTATTTAGTATAAATAACGGAATGTTCCGTTTAATATTATTATTACTGGTTTAACTAATCTGTTCCAGTCACCAGTGCTTTGTCTGCTTGATGTAAAGTAAAACGAAAGTCATCATCTCAAGTCAGACAAAGACTTCGCATGGAGATAACCGAGATTATTCGGAGGTCACACGAGGTAACTGACAAAATAAAAGTAACTATAAAAAGATGGTGTGTGAAAAAATTGCAATACAAGAAGAGGAAGAGTTGCACATCGAGTAAGCATGAACTGGCCGTTCTGATTGGCTGGCTAAGCAGCAGTTCATCTTTTTTTCTGTTCGCCAGTTGCAATAAAACTGGGCAACGCAAAAGAAAAACAACACCATTTTAATTTTACTTATGAAAACGTTTAATTTTACTTTTGAATTAATCACAATTTTACTTCAAATCACTTTTCCAACTATTAAAAATCCGATTGTCCAATCTGTTTTACAAGGAAGAGAAATCGTTTATAAAAAAAATTACTGTTCAATCAACAAGAAGAGAGTAAATTTCATTATTAATCGCCATATTTTAATATGCCCATTATTATGATTTGAGTATGCCCTAATGAATCCGATGGTCAGCTCTCGAGATGTTTAAATTAAAAAGAAAAAGTAGCATCATCGATTTGAAAATTCAATGAGTAGAGTTGTTGTTCGAGACGGTTAAATTAAAAAAACTATTCATGCAAACAATTACTTGAAACTAGAAAATCCTACGTGAACGAGATTCGAATGAAAATATCATGGCCACAGATCAGGGAAAAATACTGCTTGCAAATGAGATGCGAAAATTCGTTCTACCATGAGATCGAACGAAAGTACTATGGAAAAATAAATCGGAGAATGGTTGATAAAAATATGATTTTGATGAGACCTCGATTACTATAGTGACAGAGAGAGGAATGTGTCTTAAATAGAGGATATAACATTATTTATGTCGATGATATAATATACTTAAAAGAACTTTTCCATGTGAACAAATTACTAGTTGAGAATGAAATTCTTAACTTAAAATGCGATTTTTGAAATCCAGAGCTTCGTCTCAAAATAGTTATTGAATTTTATTCTGTGAAGAAAAATATCCATGTATTATTTATTTAACAATCTTTTTTCGGTTTTACCTACCTATGCGAAAAAACATTTTCTACCAAAAATACAATAAAAAAAATACCGTTCCCGTTTGACAGATGGCAATTTAAGAGCATGTTTACGTATAGCTACAAATACATATGAACCGCAATATGAAAAGCTAGCCGAAAATATGCTATATCATGATTTCCAGCGTGTGCTATGAGACGACATAAAAAATAACAGTTAATATGTATTTAAAAAAACACTGTTCACATTAATAATACAAAAATAAAGAACATATTGTTTTATTTATGAACTAATACGTTTGTGGGACGAGATAATTTTCTCTATGTTTATTTTCAAATTAGACTTATTTTTTACTTTAAATTACTACTTTTAATATTAGTCTACCACCGAAAATAATTTTAAATATTTTAATATGATAATAAAATTTTTTTTAATAATATTTTAATATAATGTTTTAATATTTTAAAAAATTCCGTCATTTCAATCGCAAATTTCAAATATGGAAAGAAAAAACCAAATACGTGCCATTTCACGAGTATAAACTGAACCAGAGGCAAGCCAAAATATCAATCACATATTCAGCCAGGGGATAATAAATGAGCGCTCGGTGAGGAGGTAGTTCCAAAATTTTAGAGAAGAGGATGGAAGATGTAGAAGGTCATGGACGTCCAGCTTCTGTGGAAAATGAAAAATTGAACGTTTTAGTTAAGTTAGATCCACGCATAACTATTTGATGTCATGTAGTATTTCTGAATCATCTCAAACAATTTGTCAAAGAGAAAAAGCTTGATAAATGGATGCCTCATGTATTAAGTGAAAAGAAAAAAAGTCGGTATTTTGAAGTTTGCTCGTTGCTTCTTTACCCGAATATCTACGACCCTTTCATCGATCGGGTAGTGACGTGAGATAAAAAATGAGTATTATATAATAACCGCAAGCGTTTCACACATTGAAATGACCATAACCAAGCTCAACAACAATTGAAAAAACCCCAACTTCATTCGAAGAAGGTGATGGTAAGCGTTTGATGGTATAATGGTACCATTATCCATCATAATTTTTCGTCTCTACATATTACAATGCACAAATTATGTAAAGAAATCGATGAGATGCATAAAAAGTTGCAACTTCTTCATCCAGCTTTCGTCTACAGAAAACGTTATCATGAGAATGCTCGGCCGCATGCTGCACAAATGATAATACAACGAATACATGACTTAGGCTAAGAAATTTTTCCTCATTCTCCATACTAACTGRACCTCTCCACAACTGATTATTAATTTTTAAATATTTTGCTGTTTCCCTGGATGGAAAAATCTATAAAAAACCAAGGTTTTACCGAAAATGCCTTCTGTGACTTTAATAAATCCAGAGGAGAATTTCTATACGACTGTAATAAGAAAATTTGGTTTCCTCTTGGCAAGCATGTGTTGATTATAATGGTTGTTATTTTAATTAATAAGGTTTAGTTATCTTTGAATTATTTCAGTTTAAAATTGAAAGTCAAAAACGAAAATTATTTTCTTACCGAATACCCAAATAATTTCTTAATTTTACAAATATAGTATAAAAATTGATTACTTCAAATGCTGATAATAAACGCGATGCAAGATCTCTTGCTAACATGACCAATTCATCAGTATAACCGACTGGTTTCAAATCGCCAAATGGTTTAGTTTCATCGATCATGAGAAGATGTGCCGATAACAGAGACCCAATAATCCTACAGCAATTATTAAAATCTAAGATATTAATCAGAATACCGAATTGTAGCTTCAAAAACTTGAACAGTAGTATTTTGGTTAAAATGCAGACTATCAATGATAATTTTTACAGCTCGTTTAAATTCTGGAATGTCATTAATTATCTAATAAAAGATTATTAATTACCTAATAAAAGATTATTAATTACTGATTATTAATAAAAAGTCATTAATTATCTAAAGCAGTGTTTCTCAGATAATATTATATGAAGGCCCTGTGGGAATGATATTTGACTTGTTTGATTTCAAATTTATATGCGCAATTAAAATACATATAAAGTTTTTAAAATTTAAAATATTTCAAGAAAATAATTAAAATAATTATTGCATATATTTGTTTGAATATTAAAACTGTTCTAATTCAGTTTTTTCAATTTATAAAAACTTAGTCTTAAATAAATGTTTGATGAGGATAGTGTTTTTCTTTCTAATATGGCGACACGCCAGACTCAAACTTAGTAACAGATTTGTTACGCCCGAGACCTTTCGAGTTAGGAGACAATCTTGACAGATTCTTGAGGGACGTCGGTCGATTCTTCAAAGCGGCCAAAATTCCCAAATATTTACAAGAGATTGTAATCGGTAAGATGATTGACCCGAATCTTGAAGAAAGATATGAAGCATCATAGAACAACGTAAAGGGGTGTGGAGCTAGGCGGCGACTACTGGTGGAAAGACCAAGAGACGTTTTTAAAGACCTAGATGAATTCATTCGTTATAGGCAGGGTGATACCGATAATGAGGTATTCTTACACGATGTAGAAAAACTAGCAAATAAACTGCTTAGTGATAATCTGTCAAAAGAGTCGCTATTATCAGCACTCCTGATAAACAGAAGGCAAAGAAAGAGATTCTGATGAAAAAAGTTACCGAACCGGAAGAAATAATCAGAGACGTTTCAAGAATCGCGAAAAAGATAGAAGGAATAACCGTGATGCGTAGCTCAAGGAGGCATTATACACGAAACCAAAAAGAATGGTACCAAGGATGCAGGAATCAACCTACAGAGGCCCAAATACCAGAAGGAAGTTCAGAACAGAGAAAGTAGAATGTTGGAACTTTCACAAAGTGGGACACATCAGTCGGGAGTGCCCAGACAGAAATCCTCCTACATGCTACGCATGTGGAAATGTAGGGCATATAAGAAGACAGTGCAACAAGATGAAGTGCCGAAAATGCAACAAGAACGGTCATAAAACTGAAGACTGTTTCACAAAGATGGAGTACAAGAGATGGAACAAATATCCTTCGTAATATAAGAAAAATGAGCTAATAAAAAGCTCCCATTTCCGGGTAGGCATGTTAACATCAATGCAGTGGAAAATGATGAGACAAGTAACAAGGAATATGAGGGCGACAGACATGAAGACGTTAGATATGGTAACATCAGATATGATGCAAACGTATATGAATCAATGAGAAACCCAAACGGAGAAGCTCCGTCAACAGAGGAGATGGCGCAGCAGTATAACTCAAAATCTAATAGGTGATCCCAAAATATCGATAGCTATAGACAATATAATACAATACAGACATACAAAAGGCCAAAATGCTTGAAAGGATTGAGGTGTTTCTTGGGGATATGTTGCTATTACAGAAGATTCGTAAAGGATTACGCAAAGAAGGATAGAGAACTAGAAAAACTGTGCAGTATAAATAATAAGAAGTTAATATAGACAGAGAGCTGNGAACAATCATTCAGAAATATGAAAGAAGCATTAACGAAGCCAACCATTTTAGTGTTTCCAGATGTCAGAAGAGAATTCATACTGGATACGAATGCAAGCTACAATACAATTGGTGCCGTATTATCACAAATTGACAACAATGGACAAAAGTGATAGCGTATGGATCACACGCAATCTTTATATCGCCACTTTAGGAAAATTCTCGATGCGAAGTTGTAAACTTGTTACCAACTAGGGCTTCCAATACTAGAATGCCGAAATCCCGGGGTTTTTTTCAATCCATTACAATAAATGTCTGAGGAGCAGGAATATGACAGCGAAGAATTTGTGGATTGTAGCTGCTTTCCGCCATGAAAGAAGTGATATTTCGTTCGGACCATTGATAAAAAGGTGCGGAGAATAGTATCTTTGTTTAAACGCTCACCAACCAAAAATGATGATTTGCAAAAATATATCCGAGAAGATTTCGGGAAAGAAATCACAATAGTAAATGATTGTAAGACTAGATGGAGTAAATCTATTGGCTGTGTTAGATCGTTTTTACTTATTAAAAACTGTGTCAAGAAAGCTCTTATAGATGTCAAACCAAATATATCTATAAATATATCTTAAAATGAAATTCAAGTGATTTCTGAAATTGTTGATGCTTAAACACCTATTAAGGCAACTATTTAAGCTTTATCGTAAGGAAGTAAAGCTTATTACGGCCGGCATCAAAATTAGTTTTACATTGAAAACACTGGAGGAGGCGTATAATATTATTAGTCAAAAGCTGTTTACATCTTTAACTATTTGAATGAAGCAACGATGAACGGAATTAAGCGGACTTTTATATTACCTACATAATGGCTTGAATAGAATCTCTCATTCCAACAAAGAGGTCATTATAGTTCTAACGCCAACTAAGTGCCGTAAATTAATTGTAGATCTTCTTGAAAGATTGAATGCAACTTCCACAACAGAATGKTCTACAATAGTACCTGAACTTGACGAATTCGAAGATGTTTCTGTGCAGGATGAAATTACTGATACTATTACTGTACAACCATTAACCACAGCCGAAGATATTAATTAAGCAATAAATGATGGTATGTCACGTCCACAACTGAAACTACATCGAGAGGAATCGTTAATCTCCAAACTTTAAAAATAAATAGCTCTATTTGAAAATGGAGGGTCACATGGTGATTATTTAAAGCGTGCATATTAAAAACGGTAAAACCAACCAGCATCGAGTCAGAATGAGCATTTCCTTCTACGGGGTTATTTTGTAATAAATTACGAAGTTCTTTCAATGATAAGGTTCTAGACGAGCTCTGTTTCCTTAGATGACACTTTCAACACCTAAAAAAACTTAATCAATGTTCAATTTTAATACTTCTTAATTTTCAAGATATGTTTGATTTTCTAATATGCAAATGAATTATCACTGTATTTTTTAATAAATAACGCTGTTAATTATCATTTAATTTTACATTCTATATGTTACTAATAAAAAAGGTTAATTTTGCGCTGAATTTAAACAAACACTTCTAGGTTTTACTGTATATAAATTTTGTTTAGCAAAATAAATCAGTCATGGGATCGATAAAATGTATTTCCCGAAATTCAGGGATTGAAAATTATGTCCCGGATTGGAAGCAATATTACCAACCAAAATCAATATTTATAAATTTTTTATAAAGAAAAATGTCTTCTAAAGCATTGGTTGTCAACCTTTGGGACTTCACGTACCACTGAAATAATAATTTTCAATTCAATTGACAAATGATAAAATAATATTTGTTGATAATTGGCCAGTAATTCTTTAATAGTCTTTAATTTAAAGACTAATTCTTTAAAAAGTTTATTTTTTTTTAATTAATTAATTCTTTAAAAAGTCTTTAATTCTAGAATCTTTCCAGAATTATCCAGTAAAAAGTACAGCCGAGCACTGGGTCAAAACGAATCAAATATATTATTGTTTRMCGAATGTTTTCGCGGACTACTGTTCTAAAGTTAGTGTTWATACACCAAAGTATAAAAAGTTAAGCGTTATATTATTTGCACAATTGCTTTTTGTACAATATTTAATATAATTTAACATCCCAAATATAATTTTTTCTAATTAATTTCATCTTTAATTATGTTAAAAATGAATGACATACTAATACGACTTTTATTACCATCGATACTTATTTTATTTTATATGTGAATTTACAGAAATAATGCGGTACATTGAACTTACTGTTTCATTACATTAGTATGATACTACTTTCAACATTATTTGTCTCAAATATTTTAATTCATTGTTTTCAATTTAAATAATTTTACAATTACAAGTATAACGAGAATAATTGTTGGATGTAACCATTGATTTTTTTTCGGAATTCATGAAAAACCAAGGTTCGATCAAAAATTTTTTTTTTTGATAATAATTCTAATTTTTAACTTTGTCTTCGTCTGGAATTGACGTTTTTGATTTATTCAAGATTTATGTTTATAGTGGAAATATTTTTTTGAATTAATTTACTGAATTTTAATTAAATATTTTGAGAAACAAATTTCGTTATTTAAAATTTATTTTCAAATGCAAAGATCAAAACGATTTTCTTCTATTTTCATAATAAATTTTAATTGGTTAATTTTTATTAATTATTTAATTATTATAAATTACATTTATTTTACGATTATCTTCTTTAATTTGTAATTCTTAATGCTTTACCCTATGAAGAGTGGAAATGTAGCCTGTTCCTAGTGTTTTCCATGTTATGTGAAATTGTTCTGGTGATATATTATGTTTGTGTTGTAAGTCTTTGAAGACTTCACTTTCTTTTCGTTTGAGCTGTTATTTAATTCTTCTATCAGATGGTTCTACATGTTTCACCTATATATGTTTCTTTACAAATCATTTTATAAGTGATATTTTTCTTATTACATATATTGTTATAACATAAATTTAAATCATTTCAATAATATTATTTATTATGAATTTACTAAAATAAAATTTGATAAATAAAGCTGTAAAATTTATTTATAATTTATTTCTTGTTTCTGAAAAGTTAAAATTCCTTTGTCAGCCCCTTGAGTATATTTTAATTTTAATAAAGCACTAAGATAGTAAAAACATTTAAATCTCCATATTTATCAATTAAAATTTGAAAACATCAAATGGTTTTTTAAGCATTATTGAAACAATATTAAATACGATGAATAAATAAAAATTTGCTAATTGTTCTAGTTATTCTACTTATAGTGATTTAAAATAAATATTACCACAAGCATATCTAAAGAATCAACTAGGGTTAATTGATAATCTCCGAGTGCATCATTAATGTTGATGTTATCTCTTAAACTAAAATTTAAATTTTGTTTCAATTTTTAAAAAACATACCTATTTTCGTAGTCATGACCCCTGCCTTTACAATTAATTGGATCTAATTCATCAAATGGATGTGCATATTTCATATAATTTTCATAACCAAAATAAAACATAGATTTCACCATTTTTAAAGTTTCATTTCTATTCTTAAAAACTAAAAACTTTTCTTTTTTTATTGACTCTAAAAATATTTTTTGGCCGTTCGATATACATAAGTATAGATCTATCAAAAAAAGAAATACCCATATTTGTAAAATAAATTGAAAATTAGCCATTCTAAAACATTTGATAAGAAGAACAAATTATAAAACTACGTTAAAAAATTATTTTCATACTTTAAATAATACTGAAATTCATTGCATTATGAACTTTAAAAATACATAATATTAAAACTTATCAAAACATAATTATTAAACTAGGAATTTAAAGGTGAATTATGACGATTTGTAAAAATTATATTATTTAAACAAAATGGTTTAAATTTAACTTTACATCTGAATTATATCTTTATAATCTTATAAACAGATCTAGTATAAACTTGTAATTGTATATTCTTTGTGAAAAATTTAAATAAGAAATCCGAGAATATAATGATGTTTTAAATGTAGAAAGCAATAAAACACTGTCTTATAATGTAATAACTAGTGACACTGGGTGATTCTCTAAATCCTCGGTAAAAGATGCTGGGGCATCGATATATTTTATGAAACTGGGGGACCAGTTTTGATGCAGCCAGCGCTCTGCAGCGTTTTTGACAAGCTGGGCTATTCGCTTCGGTGGAGGCAGATTTTGTTTGTTCTGTTCGATACTAGCGTTGCAATTAAATGGATTCAGCAATCAATCAATTGTGGTTCCATGGGAACAACTCTGCAAAACACACCATATCGGTCTTGCCTGTGTGTTTAATGGTATTTGGGTGAAGCTGGTGACTTAGTAACTGGTATAGGCTGGCCAATTCACGTTCTCTCCGAATGATTTTAAATAAAATATGCGCGTAATTCTTCTTTATATTTATTTATTATTAATAAAACTTCTTCTAATTTTATTATTTCTTCTTCTGGATTTATTTTTCTTATTTTATTTTCATTATTGTTATTTAGTTTCGCTTAATTTCTAATCAAACAAGATTTATTTTTATTCAATGTTCCTTAATTAGGTTTAAATCTTGTCTATTTGGGGTCCTCCAAATTTTACTAATTTCTTCATGTGTGTTTCACCACAACAATTATTATTTTAGTTTAAAACATTTAAAAAGAAAAATTTACGTTTAAAAGAAACAATTAAATTAAAACTTTGAAATTGTGGTAGAAATGTTTTTTTTAAAAATCGGTACTTTTCGTTAAAAAAAGTCCCGGACAGTCTTCTGGTATTATAAATCTTATACCGTTCGTTATTAGTCGGTCTAATTCTTCAATTGCCTAAGCTTTGTTTTTTTCAATATATCATTTGCATTTACAAAATTTATTAATTTTGATTTTAAATACTTTTTTAATTTATTTAATTTTAAATTCTAATCAAATTTAAACTAAAATTTCATTAAAACATTTACATATAAATTTTAAAAAATCGTTTAATCCCAAAACATTAAAAAAATTCCAGCGTTAATATTTTTACAGTAATAATGAAATTTGGTGATATTGTATGAATTGATAGTAAATTAATTTTATACCAAATTCAAAATATAAAAGCAATATTATTGGTCCAAACTTCAATGAAAGTATGAGTATTAAGTTTCAAAATAATTAAAATCAAATTTCTTATTATTATAACAATTATTATTATAACAATTATTATATTTCTTATAAATGAAATAGATAATATAGATAAAGATTTAAATCAATCAATTCGAAAAGCATCTTTATCTGATTATAACTCTAAACTTATAACTTTAAGAATTAAAGATTTTGAAAATGATTTAACATTCTTAACTGATAAAATAAATCATTATAATAAATTATACAAAAGATGGAAAAAGGCTGGTGTAAGATATTTTGATATTGAACTAGGTAGTTTATTTGGCATAGCTTGTGTAAAACCAACATTTATAGCTACGAGTAGAATAGTTATTTTAACTTTACCTGTTATTATAATTGATGCATTTTCTTTAGCAGATTCAATTATTTGTGATGTATTAAACATAAGTTTATTTAAAAGAAGAAAGAACAAATACAATGATTTAATTAAAGAATTAGAAACTAGCAAAATTAAGTTATTTTTATATCATCAAAAATGTTTATATGATAATATTTTAACTGATGAATAAATAAATACTAGTAAAACAATTTTTAAGTAAATTAAAAATAAGGTATTAAAGATTAAAACAAATAGTGTAAATAAGGATGAGAAAGAAAAAGAAATAGATAATTCTTTTTTATTAACAAACCTAAAGGAAATGAAAACTTTATTAAATCAACCTACGCCAAAACTAAGGCGAAAAAAAAATATAGAAATAGAGTATAAATGTTTAAATTATATTAAATTCAAAATCAATTATAAAAATTAAATTTAAAAAATGGAAGGTAATAATATTATTAAAGAAATTATTAGTGATATTAATAGAAAAAATATTGATACTGTTAAATTTAAAAATAAAATTAAACTTGAATATGATAAAATTCAAGAAATATCTTTAATTGATAAATCTATATTTACATTTGAATCATATTTAAATTTACATGAACTTCAAGAAACAATTCAAATCTTAGTCACTAATGTTTATGATTTAAGTGTTGAAAAGGCAGATTTGTACAACATAAATGTTAATTTGATGGTCGAAAATGAAAGATTAATTGAAAAGAACGAAGAATTGACTGAAGATTTAAGCGAACTTCAATTAACTAATAAATAAAATTAAAATCAATTATAAAAATTAAAAATGGATGGATTTATTGAAGAAATAACTGATACTATTGAATTTAAAAATAAAATAAAAGTTGAATATGATAAAGTTCAGTAACTATCTATAATTAATAAAGCTGAATTATGCTTAGATCTTTTTATTAAAAACAAACAATATATACACTGTATTGAAATAATGGGTGATACTATTTGTAATTTAGATGAAGAGAATTAATAGAGTAAAATAAAAGATTAACTGATCAATTAAATTAAGAATAAAGAGGTAAAATTAGTTTGGACTGAAAAACGTGAAGAAGCGTTTAAAAGTCTAAAAGAAAGTCTCACAAAAACACTAATATTAAGACATCCAAGTTTTCAGAAAACCTTTATTTTAGATACAGATGCAAGTTTTGATTCAATGGGCGCAGTTTTATCACAAAAAGATGAATATGGAAAAGAATTCATCATTGCATATGGATTGAAAAGCATGAATAAACATGCAATTGGATACTGCATAACTAGGAAGGAATTGTTATAAATTTTTCACTTTGTACAACATTTTAAACATTACTTATATGGAAAGAAATTCATTTTAAGAACAAACCATAAGTCAATAACTTTTATGATGACTACAAAAAAATCAATAACAGCTCAATTTCAAAACTGGATAAATTTTTTAAGTAGTTTGGATATGATTCTAGAATATCGTAAAGTTGAATCACACAATAACGCGGATGCCCTATCAAGGTTAGATATAGAAGATTGCAAACAATACCAGATGGCCCACCAATATGCGAAAACAGAAAAAATAAATACAAAGATTTTCGCAATTGAAGATATAAAAATGAATATAAATGGCAAAGCAAATGTAAGGAAATTGATTCAATAATATCAAGAATCAATGAAAAACAAGAAAGTAAATTTTATATGGATAAAAACGTAGTTTTTAGTCAAAAAAAATAAAATATATATCCCCTAAGAAAGAGAGCAGGAGTTTGTTTTAGAAACACACAAAGAGCTGTGCCATGCTGGGATTAATAAACTCATTAATTGTATCTCTGCATCATTCGATTTTACAAATATGAATAAAACTATCAAAGACATTATTACAAGTTGTGACTTTGTCACAAACGTAAAACATTTGCATACAAAACAAAAGAAATTATGGTTAAAAGTAATGTACATGAAATATTTCAAAGCATTTTTATTGAGTTTTGTGGATCATTTCAGACTACATTAACTGGAAAGTAGGGGGATAGTAGCGCATTAGCACATTCATAGCGCTGGGCGGAAACGCATTAAGATTGTGCTATGATTTTTGTGCTACTATTTTTGGGATGGTTTTTTTTTTCTAAGATTTTT
>MQRL01614674.1:0-10438 GCA_001938525.1 Dugesia japonica
ACTATTATTATTATCTTAAAAGAATTAAAACAAATATAATTATTTATATAGAATATTAATGTTGTTTATTGAGTCATCAGACTTATTAATTCAAAAGATATTTTTTTATTTATCATGTGTCACCAAACTCGTTAAAGTAAAATGTTTTTATAGTTATGGACTTGAGTCATGCTGACCTAGTCTAAACGTTGTTCCATCAAACTTGAACAACCAACTGAAATTTGACGGACAGGATTTTTGGAAAGTACAACTGGCTACTAGAACACCCAGAGAAATGTTGGAAAAATTGAAAAGTCCACGTCAGGTGTTATTTTGGAAAATCCAAAAATACATCTCTCTTGGCAGCGTCATGAAATCTTACTATATAAGCAGTGGTAGATTTTCATAGAGAGTATTTTCACATTTTATAGAATTTTTGCAATTTTTACACTAACAGAATTTCACTCTTAAAAATTATTTCAGGCCAATAAATTTAAGTATAGTACTTTCATCGCTAATTTTTGGAAATAAAATCAATATTAAATAATATCAACCTGATGATCCAGAGTATTAGCAAGAAAAACGTTATCCTCATCAAACATTTATTTAAGACAAAGTTGCTATCAAATAAATAACTAACTAGAAAAGTTTTAATATTCAAACAAAAATGCGCAATAATTATTATAATTATTTTCTTAAAATATTTTAAATTTCAAAGATTTTATAAATATTTTAATTGCGCATATAAATTTGAAATTAACCAATTCAAATATCATTCTCACATCCCCCTTCTTTGAGAAATTTTCTGATCTTTTCAACATTTCTTTCCATTGTCCCACCCAAATCATCTCGAACCAGATATCTTCGGTCATGTATCTTTTTTACTACTAAGAATGGAACTACAAAATTATCCTTATCCTTATTTCTCATTTCCTTCTTGATAAGCACTGCATCTTCAATAGCGAAAGTTCTTTTGGTTGGATACTTAAGCTTTGGGGGTTCTAGGACAATTTCCCCCTAGACAATATCCCCCGGAAAATTATTTAATTATATTATTTCTTTTCAATTCCAAGTAATAATTATTTCAAATAATTATTTATGATATTAAAACCGAAAAAAATGTTTTTAAGCAAATTTTATTAAGCTAAATGAGTCTTGGACAATTTCTGGCAGACGAAATAATTAAAATTTTGAGGAAAGTGAAACATTTTTTTCTTTTCAATTCCAAGTAATAATTTTTTTAAATAATTATTCATGATATTAAAACCGAAAAAAAATTTTTTTAATATTTTAAATATAAAAAATATTAAAATATTACTTTATAAAAATATATCAAATAATTATTCATGATATTAAAACCGGATGAATTAATTAGTAAAGTAAAATATTTTAAATATTATACATTAGAATAGAACTTTCTAAAAATTGAAAAAAAATTTTACTGAAAAAGTTATTTGTTTTTTTCAGTATTAAATTATTATATTTTTAATAAAAGAAAAGGAAGCATGCAAAATTCTATTTAAAACCCTAAATTATGGGCAATGCCACGTAAATAATCCAATTTGTTACGANTTTCAACGTCTTGTACAATAGTGAGGATTCGAGCCTTTAGATCTGAATAAGTCTTTCTTCTAGGTTAAGGTGCGTGGCCAGCAATAGCTTGTGTCAAGTGTACTTGTTGCAAAGCTTGTTCACGTTTGATGCAGTCGAGGAAACTCCAAAAATTAGGAAGATTACAACCAATATTTGACTGGAAACTTCTGTGCCATCTTTTAACAGGGTTGTTTGTTCTTGGAAGCTCATCTTGTGATCGTTGGTAGATGTTACAAAGATCAATTTCAAAGATAGGTGGACTACGACAGAAGTGGACAGCCGGAAGTTTATTAGACAACTCTTCAAATACAGCCACCACATCTGGTGGAGGAACGAACGCTAGGGCTGCAATCATCTTCATTTTCCGTGAAAAGTCGCCATCTTCTTGATATCGTTGTTCTAGGCCGTGTTCCTAGCTCTTTCTATATACATTTTGGCTGAAGTGGAAGAAGCATCCCTTGACTACAGTGTTCGGTAGAACTTGATGTATACTTGAGATCATAGCCTGCTTGAAATCAACCATTATTGATATTGGATTTAAGTTGCCATTAATTGCCATCAACTGCTGAATTAATTTTCTGTATGTAACTCCAGTTTTGTTTGGTAGAAGACCAAACAAACACACATGGAATTGTGCGCTCGCTGACGAGTACATGTGTTGTATACAGTTGGAAGAAAATTGAAGGTGATGTTTCAAGAAACCAGTGTGAAGAACGTTATAAAAGATCCATATTGTTTTGTGTTCCAAAAATTAACATTCTGGTTGCCGTTGAACCGGAATAAAACAAAAGAAAATCTTGACCATCGCTTGTTATTTTGTATTCATCTGGTAAAAAAAGTTTTTACGGTTTTAATATCATAAATAATTATTTAAAATAATTATTACTTGGAATTGAAAAGAAAAAGAATTTTCACTTTCCTCAAAGTTTTAATTATTTCGTCAGCCGGAAATTGTCCAAGACTCATTTAGCTTAATAAAATTTGCTTAAAAACATTTTATGGGTTTAAATCTCACAAAAAATTATTTTTTCCTCGGCAAATTGTCCGGGGGGATATTGTCCTGGGGGATGTGTTCCGGGGGGAATTGTCCAGGGGGATATTGTCCTGATACCCCTTTGGTATATTGTCTACCTTCTCCAACTCTAGTTGTCCAGGAGGAAATAGCCTTTCTACCTGTCCATTCGTATTGTAATGATAAGGACTAGGGCAACATAGTTTAATATTCATCTCATCTGCAAATTTCTTCATTTTTTGTGATTCAAATACCTTTCCACAATCTGTATGAATATATCTCGGAGCTCCTACCTTTAATATCCAGTAATCTTTCAATACAGGAGTTATTGACTCTTCATCTTGTTTTGATGTTGCTTTTAATGATATATATTTACTATTCTGGTCAATAATAGCCACGATATATTTCTTTTTATGGAACGTTTCTGTCCATGGTCCTGCTATACCAATATATATTCGCTTAAACGGCCTCGCCGGCTCGGATTTCATACTTTCTTCTTTAGTTTTAGTTGTTACAACCTTCACTCGCTGACATGCTTTGCATCTTTCCACGATTTTTTTACACTTCCCCACAACCTAGTCATGTCATAATGTTCTCTAATATATTTGGTAACTTTTTTTATTCCTGTGTGTTCTAGCAACTGATGCATTTCTCTGATCATATCCGATTTTCTAAAACATCTTTCCGTTTTGTGTTAATATCTGAGCGTATATCTATTGGAATCACTCTTCCTTACCATTTTGATCTGTTCTCGTATTATTCGTATCTCTTTGCCATTTCTATGTCTCCGTTATTGTATTCAAACGTCTCGTTTTTAATTTGCCTCCTATAAGATTTTCGTGTGACATCATGCATTGTTCACAAGTGCCACATGTCTGCCTTGAGAGAAAATCCGCATTGCCATGTTTGTCAACTTTCCGATACAGTAAATCAATGTCTAATCCACTTAGGTAATTGATCCAATTTTGAAACTGTGCCGTTATAGGTTTCTTTGTAGTTAACATAAACGTAATCGCCTTATGATCTGTTCGTAGAGTGAATTTTCGCCCATATAAGTAGTGACTGAAATGGTTGGAAAAATAGAATATCACCAGCAACTCCCTTCTTGTTATACAATACCCCAATTCGTGATTATTCATTGCGTGTGGTTCATACGCTATCACCCTTTCTTGTTCATTGTTGTCAATTTTTATTGTAGTATGAATTCTCTCATTACATCTGGAAACACTAAAATTGGTGACTTTGTCAATGCTTCTTTCATATCTCTGAATGAATGTTCGCAGCTCTTTGTCCATATTAACTTATTATTATTTATACTGCACTGTTTTTCTAGTTCTCCAGCCTTCTTTGCGTAATCCTTTATGAATCTTCTGTAAAAGCAACAAACTTCCAAAAAACTTCTCAATCCTTTTACTCATTTAGGCCTTTTGTATGTCTATATTGCCACCAATTTTGCTGGGTCGGTCTGAACTCCTTTGTCACTTATGATGTGCACAAAAAATTTGATCTCTTTTCTTAGCAATTGACATTTTGACGTGCTTAAACGTAGTCTTGCTTGATGTACTTTACTAAATAATTCATTTAGTGTTTTATAATGCTCTTCCAAGTTTTCTGAATATATTAGAATATCGTCTAAATACACCGTTGTTCCTTTTGTTGTACCTAAAACCTTTGTCATGAGTTACTGTAATGTCCCAGGCGCTGCAGCTATGCCAAACGGYATGCTATTGACACAGTAATGACCTGACTTTGTTGAAAAGGCTGTTTTATCTTTTGAATCCTCTTCTAGCTCTACTTAATAGTAAGCATTACCTAAATCTAATGAGCCGTAGAAATTTGACCGGCCTAACCTATTCAGAATCTCTTCTACATTTGGCATTGGAAATTCTTGTCTTTCCGTAATAGCGTTCAGCTGTCGAAAATCCAGACAGAGACAAATATCTTTTTTTCTTTTTTCCAGATACATATTAACTGAGTGTTCTATGTTGAATTGCACTTTCGTATAATTCCATTTTCAAAAAGATTACGTACACCTTCGTTTATCTTATTCTCAAGGTTCATAGTTGTCCTCTATGGCTTAACATTTATAGGTCCTCCTTTTTTACTATTTTATGCTTTACCAGTTTTGTGCATCCTTTGTGCCATTTGTCTGCCATAAAGATATTTGAATGTTTTCTTATCAACTCCATGATTGTGCCATTTTCCAATGTATTTATCTCATTTATAGCTTTTTGACATCTTTCTTCATCTGTAATAATCCTTCCAAAATGCGGCTCGATATTACAAATCCGATCTTGATTATCTCTTTCTGCTGTATCTATCCAATGTAGTTCTAATCCAAAACTGGTCTGCAACTCAATGCCACTAATTATGCTAGGGATTACCTTTTTCACAACTATGAAATTAATTCATCTAGTCGAATTCCCGATCCTCATTTCCACCTCAAATATTCCTTTGGTGCTTAATGAACTATCGTTAGCGCACCGTAGTCTGTCCTTGGTTGTTAATAACGAGACATCCTTGATTTTGGTTAACACATTCAAACCCATCACATTAATTCTTGCTCCAGTATCCAGTAGGTATTCAAACTCCATATTTTGGATCTTTATCGCAATACTCGGTCTACATCTACCCTACATCATATCGTATCTAACCACACCTTTTCCCTAATCTTTCACTGTTGCGATTGTTGGTTCCACTGATGTTTCTCCCTTGATTGCTGATATCTCTTTCTTTAAAAAAATAATAAACTCGTTCTTTGACATCATCTTCTATATTATTAGTATGACTAATTTTACTATAACTATCGATATTTTAGGTATCACCCATTAGATTTTGAGTTCTTCAGCTCCTACCATCTTCCTTGTTGCGGAGCTGCTCCGTTTGGGTTTCTCCTTGATTCATATACGTTTGCGTCATATCTGTCGTCCCCATATCCATTGTTACTTGTCTCATTATTTTCCACTGCATTGATGTTAACATGTCTACCCTGATATATGGGAGCTTTTTAACCTCATTTCTCTTATATTCCGAAGTATATTCGTTCCATCGCTTGTACTCTATCTTTTTGAAACAATCTTTGGTTTTGTGACCGTTTATGTTGCATTTACCGTACTTTATCTTGTTGTACTGTCCTATTATATGCCCTGCACTTCCATAGGCATAGCATGTGGGAGTCTATGTCTGGGCACTACCGACTTATGTGTCCCAATTTGTGACAGATCCAACATTCTACGTTCTCTGTTCTAAACTCTCTTCTGTTATTTGACCATTTGAAGGTTGATTCCTACATCCTTGGTATCGTTCTTTTCGGTTCCGTGGATAATGACTCCTTGTAACTACGCATCTTGGTTATTACTACTGTCTTTATGGCGATTCTTGAAATGTCTCTGATAATTTTCTGTATTTATTCCAGTTCGGAAACCTTTTTCATCAGAATCTCTTTCTTTGCCTTCTTCTGTGCCGTTGCGTTTATGAGGAATGCTGATATTAACGACTCTTTTGAAATATTATGGCTAAGCAGTTTATCTGCCAGTTTTTCTACGTCGTGAAAGAATACCTCATTATTGGTATCACCCTGGTTGTAACGAATGAATTCTTCTAGGTCTTCAAAAACGTCTCTTGGTCTTTCCGCCAATAGTCGTAGCCTAGCTTCATACACCTTGACTTTGTTCTCTGATGCTTCATATCTGTCTTCAAGTTTCGGGTCAATCATCTCAGCGATTACAATTTCTTGTAAATCTTTGGGAATTTTGGCCGCTTTCAAGAATCGGCCGACGTTCGTCAAGAATCTGCCCAGATTGTCACCAAACTAGAAAGGTCTTGGGCGTAACAAATCTGTTACTAAGTTTGAGACTGAAGTTGCCATATTAGCAATAAAAACGCTATCCTCATCACACATTTATTTAAGACAAAGTTGCTATCAAATTAAAAACTAATTAGAAAAGTTTTAATATTCAAACAAAAAGGCGCAATAATTATTTTAATTATTTTCTTGAAATATTTTAAATTTCAAAGATTTTATAAATATTTTAATTGCGCATATAAATTTGAAATTAAAAAAATTCAAATATCATTCTCACACAGAGTATAAATTTATAGATTTTAGAGACAAGAAACATCCGATCATAAAATGGTACTGTAAATATAACACCCCTGCTAAATCATAAACGCAGTAATAGAAATAATTAAGTACAGTAAAATGATATTGGAACTAAGATAGACATTTAACTTTCATTGTAAACTATTATTGAGATTCTTGAAGAATTAATATAACTAAACTTCCAAAGAGTTGTTTAAATTTCCTTGTTGAGCTGCTCCTAAAATGAGCTAAAAGCAAGGAATTAACATGAATAAAATAAAAATAGGAAAATAAAGAATACTCAGCAATCGAAAATTTTGAGCCCCCCGACTGAAAAATTAAGAGTCATCCAATGTAACGGCTACTAAAGTAAAGACTAAAGAAGAAACTTATGCAGACGAAACATGTGATTATTCATGCAAAAAGTAATACAAACGAAATACTATATCCAAATAAGATGTATGTTTCTGGTCATAGGTTACGAAATATGTAGTCTATAGACTAGGTTTAGCAGTATTAAATTCACACAATAAGATTGATAGTGCATAACAAAAAGTTGACTGCAAGAGAGTGACGAACCTTCAATGTTGGAAGTGGAATGTGATAGCGGACATTGCTATTGAGTTTAAATTTAATCAGACGTATCGGAAAGTTACTATTAAGGATTTGAAAAACTTTAAAAAAAATTTTAAACTGTATATTGACGACATTATACAACATTTTAAAACAAATTTGATAGCATTTGATAGAGAATTAAAATGACTATAATATTGCGTATTAATGTTATACTGGAAAATGTATTGTTTTCAAGATAATCAGAAAACAATGAAATTTTAAAAAAATTTTAAAATGTTTTGCTGACATTCCATATCTAAACTTACCATATTTTTATATCATAAGAATACTGACGAGATGCCAAATAAATATATCTTAAAAAAGCTCTTTGCTGAATACATAGCCAGATAATCATTATTGGTAATTTCTTTGTTTCGTTCTACTTGATTGCATATCTATTGCTTTTTCACTGTTTAACTGGAATTTTCTGTATAATACTTGCATTTATGTTGCATATATATTGCAATTGAAATATTTCTTTGATTTCTATATCATTTTTAAAATATTTATGACTTCTATTAAATTTTTAAAATTTTTTGGGAACTTGCCTGATGGTCACGGTTATTCTGTCGAAATTAATCAATAAATATTTTATTAAATTAATATTTTATTTAAAATTGAATTTTTCACAGTTTAGCAAATATAAATACAATTAAATGTGCTATAAAACGTTATTATTTCTGTTCTTGTAATCCATTTATTTTAATATTATTATGAACACGATAACTATGAACACAATTGAAGCGAATTGGTAAAGCCAACACATTCGTTAGTAATACATCTAGTAACTATAGTGATAATCAATAATTTCTATTAACTTTTTTCTATTGTTTCACTTCAATAGGAAAAAATTAACAAATGTTTGCATTCATATGTTTATAATAAATTTCTTATGTACAGTTCTTATTTTCAATTATTTATTTAAATTTGTATTTCATTTTATCGATTAACTTCATTCGGAAATATTCTGATATAATCAAGTTTAAAAAAAAAGTTAAATAATATTCAAAGATTTTCAATAAAAATTGCAAATTTTACTAACAAGCTAACTTTTTTCATCCACACGCATACATACACTGACACAACTACTCGGCAATGTATGAAGGATAATAAAAAATGTAATTGAAAATAAAGTTGGCGTGTCAAATTCATTATTTACTTTACATTCATTCTGTGAAATTATCACAAAATAATTTCAATTGTTATTTTTCAGTTGTTAAACCAGAAGTGATTGTAAAAGCTTTACAGTTTAATGTATACAAAGTTTTTAGAGAAAAGGTACTAACAAGATAAATTCATAAATGATTAATAAATTTTCAATTTAGTATTCATCCCTTAAAAGTAAGATTTTGACTTTTATCTTGCCAACTGTATAGTTGATATTGTAGTTAACATATTTTGATGGTCGTGGACGAGGAGAATTAATTAGATTGATTTTTCATTCTCAAAATAAAAAATTTGAAGATGAAAGGTTAAGTTTTCAGCAATGGGGAACTAGAAAACCTTCAATGAAATATGGTCAACTTCCAGTTTTGACATTAGAAAATGGAATTGAATTAAATGAGAGCATGGCAATTGCGAAATACTTAGCTAGAAAAACTAAACTTTGTGGAAATGATGACATGGAAATCTATATGGTTGATCGAGCTTTGGACACAGTTTAATAATTTTTGTTATTTAATAAGCAGTGTTCTGAATAACCGTTTTAGATAGGAGATTTATTTCTTAAAGCCGTAGGTATTTCTTTCGAAAATGATGAAAATAAAAAGGAACAATTACTTAAAGATTTAAAAGAAAAGCATATTCCTCAGTATTTCGGAGTATTAGCTTTTCCACTTAGAATATTTTATTATAAATTTAGAATCTCATAAAATATATTGAAGAAGGTAAAGGAGAATTTCTAGCTGGATCAAATATAACACTCGCTGATATTCAGTTATGTAACATACTGGACAACTTTCCTGAAGCTAGACCACATTATCCAAAATTAGACAATATTTATAAAAAAGTGATGACATCTTATCCAGGAATGAAAAAATATATTGAAACACGACCGCAGACACCATTTTGAAACCTTTTACATTAACGTATTCAGAAAAATCATTTGTAGTTTATTTAGAAAATTGTTAATTATATTTTTTTTGTTCGTTTTAATGTTTACAATAACAAGATTTTTGATGAAATTATTAATTCAAGTAATTACATAACTCGAATGAAATTAATAGAAAATCCTTTAGATTTTGATGTTTTCACTGTTACTACTTCTGCAAATACTATATTTAGCAAAAAATACTGTGCTCGTGATAGTTTGTTAGAAAGTAGCACTGGAAAATATTAATTAAATGTCTAAATTTTGGGAAGATTTTCGTTAACTATAACTCCATTTGAAGTGTATGAAAGTATTCTTTTGATATCGATTTTATCAGAAAATGTAAAATAACGACTTAGACTGTTTACCCACTATAACTTTTTTATATTTTTGAAATTGAAATTATTTTTTTTAAAGTTTGTGCACCCAAATAAATTACTCCTTTTGATTCAATGAAAATAGAAAATTATAATGAATTATAATGACTTCAGCAATTTAATAAAAAATTGAAGCTCACGCCCTGAATTTAAACCTCCCTTTAGTAAGCAGATATAAGCACATGACCTCACCTATTTGATTGGCCAACTACTGGTCAAAACCCGCCTAGCTAAAGGTTTTTGAAAAATATTTACAAATTCATAAGTGTTGGGGTGAAACACCTGAAAATAGAAAATATACCAGCGATAGGTAAACTCGAAATTCAAAAGAATGTCACAAGAAGGAAAACGAAGAATTCAGACAAAAGAAGGAGTCAGACCAGTTAGGAATAATTAAAGAACAAACCGAAATTAAGGAACTGAATATGGAGGATGATCCGTAACCTATTAAGTCGCAAAAAGAGAAAAGAAATGTTGGAAGACACAAACAGACTGAGAGCACAAAGAAAGAACAATTAATAACTGAAGAAAGTAATTCATTAACTGAAAGAAAGAAAATCGAAGGAAATGAATAATCAACGTACAGAAAATAAATTAAATGAATTGATTAGTAGAGGAAAACAGCGAAATTAAATTAAATTTAGATCAGAAGAACAAAGAAATGAACATATAATTAAATTTTATGAAGAAAA
>MQRL01614806.1:0-10583 GCA_001938525.1 Dugesia japonica
CTGTTTTCTTCTATTAATTAATTCATTTAATTAATTTTTCTTTCATCATATATTAATTCCATGTGATTTTCTTGCCTTTGACTAATGCGATAATGGTTAGTCATTAGTTTCTTGTCGTCCTTCCTTATTTTCTATAACTTCTTTTCTTCTTTGGTTTACTTATTCCTGAGTCGTTTCTTGCTGTGATTTTGGTTATTTCGTAGGTTTTGATTACCAATCTTGATTTTCCTTTCCATTATTTCCTTCTTTTCCATTACTGAATCAGTTCCTTGGCCATAGTTTATTATTTTCGTTATTCGGATTACTGCTTCTTTACTTGGTTGGCTTTTTTATTTTCTCATTATCTCCTGCTGTTGTTCTAGTTCTTTCATCCTTCGCACCAATTTTGGCTTTCGTCATTCTTCTCTCCAACTAAATTATGCTCTTCTTGGGTCCGATTTCTTCATTTTCTTTTCTTATGTAGATTTTTTGAATTTCGTGTTTACTTACGCCATTTTATTTGCCTTAATCCGGTGTTTCACACCAACATTTTTATTTCAACTATGAATGCTGTAAGATTGTTATTATTTATTATTATTAATAAATTAATTATGTAATTTAGAATTTTAACGAAATGAGACATGAAGGTGAAGGATTTAGGATCTTTGTGAATTGAAATTCGCGTAATTTATTTTTAATATTTTTTATACGTTAAATTTTATTAATATTTTAAAAACTAATATGAAAAACAAATATTCTATATCGCGTTCTATGATATATTCCGTGGTATGTTATGAAGAAGAAATGCTCTATGTGTTTTAATGAAAAATGTCTATGCTTTTATCATTTTTCTGAGAAATTTGCATCGCTAATATATTTTTTAAAAGAACATTACATCATCAATATAATTTATTTTGGAAAGTTGCATCGCGAATATGTTTTTTATAAGACAAATTGCATTGTCAATATGATTTTCTTTGGAAAATTGCATTGCAAATATTTTTTTATAAGCAAATCGCATCGCTAATATGAGTTATTTTGGAAAATTGCAACGTTAATGATATTTTTTATTAAACCTTGATTTACTAATGTGATTTTCTTATTGAAAATTTCCACTCTTATATGTCTTTTTATGGAAAAATATCATAGCTTTTTTTTTTAAAGAAAAAATGTTATTATAATCTTTATGTTACTATTATATGATTATATGAGTCACAATAGTGACTGCCATAGTATCGGTTTTATTGAAAAAATTATTTTGTGTATCCTAATTGTAAGGTATTAGGTTAAGGTGACTACTTAAATTTTTATAAGACGCATAAGAAACACTTATCTTGTTTTAGTAAAAGTAAAAAGAATATATTAAAATCAATATTAGATATACAGATATATAGTGAGGTTTATGAAGCACCAGTAAATAAGAGAATTAAGATGAAAGAAATAACAGTTAATGATGAACAAGTTGAAATAATTGTTATTGAAGATAATGTTGAAGAAATAATAATCAAGGATGGACCGGTTAAAATAATTGAATATGTTGTTGATGAAATCATCAATTTAGAACCGTACGAAAAAACAACAAATATTGTACAAGAAGAAGACGCAATCAATATTAAATCAGATGATTGGAACAGTTTTGAAGTACTTGATGAACTCGATGAAGAAGATATCGCGTTACAACCATTTATAGAATCAGAAGAAGCGGAAAACAATAATTAAGTTGGTGGATTGATAATAAATAGTGGTGACGATATTATATTACAACAATTTACGGATGCAGATAATCTGAGAACTAATAATCAAGTTAGTGGATCAGCAAATAATACTGTAGATGATGGAGTAATTTTAAAATCAGATTTGTATCGCTATGTTAGGGTACTTAAAACAGATGTTTCAAGATGGAATTGTCATGAAATAATGTTACCAGAATCAATAGTTGCAAAATTATTTCAGACAGTAGAAGAAATGAAATAGGTTGAAATTCAATTTGGAGTACATGTTGAGTTCAAAATAACGACCAACAGATGATGGAGAAGAAGAGAGCTTAAATCCTGTAGGATATCAAATAGAGCCGTTGATATCTTTTTTGAAGATAGGATAAACCAATTAAATGAAAAAATAACAATAAGAAGCAAACCAGGCTTCAGTTGGATATTGAATCGAATACTGGAAATTAATTTTAAGATTACAAAGGTTTTAGATATTTTTAGACTTTCGAAAAAAAGTTTTTTCCAGCACCAAAAGATCTAGAAAAGAAAAAGCCATTCTAAGCATTAAAAACAATGATAATTACTGTTTTATTTACATTATTCTTGCTGTCACCAAAAGTAATCAAGTTGAACAAAGAGAAAAAAGCCACGTTGCATTATATAAAATATTCATGTTGAATCAGTGGAGGATGAAGAAGATGACGTAGTAATGAAAAATCAAATTTGGATATAATACACAGATTAAAAGTGATAGATGGAGAGAAAACAATGTACAAAAACATTTGTGAACGTATAACTGATCCTCTTTAGGACCAAAACTGTACATTGTTGTATACTGATGAATAAAATATGCTATTATTATTTTTTATTTTAGTTTTTTATTAGTTTTTTAAAGTATTATTTATTAAGTTTTTATTATTACAAACATGTATTAAAGAAGAAAAAAGAAACCTTGTTGTTGTAATAATACAAGCTTCTTATTGTTAATAGTTTTTTAATTATAAATGCAATATGTATGCTATAGGGACGCGATAGGAATGCAAAGCACGTTCACTGAAAATCACATAGCCTAGAATGTTTTGTAAAATTAAATTTCACTTAAAATTGTCAAGTATATTTGACAAATCTCATTGCAAAATATTAAAACCGACCAATGACCAACAATAATATCATGACAGTCCAACTAAAATCGCTAAAATATGACAATGATCTAAAACATATTCCACCCAGATAGAATATCTATGTAAATAATACAAACAAAATACATGGTAACTATGCAAATAAGCCTTATATTACTCGATTGTTATGTAACAAATACAAAGTAACTACACAAATAATATCCACATAAACTTTATATTTCATGGTTAAAATGTAAATAATATACTCATAAACTCTAAAATACAAGGTTAGTATGTAAATAATACACACAAAACCCATATATTAAATGGCTGCTATGTAAATAAATACAGCGTAACTATACAAATAATATACACACAAACCTTACACACTCATTAACACTATAGATATCAAAATATTTACTTATTAGTCTTTTTTTATATTGGCTTATTAGTTATATGTATATATATGGAAAAGTTATATTTTTATCATTTTGTATATACAAATTCCCAGCTAATATGTTTTTATGAAAAAAGTTCTGTATAATTTTTAAAGTTCTATAATTTTGTATAGAAAAGGTTCTATATTTTTATCATTTTTTATAGACAATGGTCACCACATACATATTTTTATATAACATTGTCACTATTATTAAATTTTTTATAAAAAGTGTTACTAGAATTATGTTTTTTATAGAAAACCTTCACTAGTAATGTTTTTTTAAAAAGAATTGTCAGTAGTAATATGTTTTTCAAAGAAACTTTATCACTAGTAATATGTTTTTTATAGAATATTCTCATTAGTAATGTTTTTTTATGAAGAATTGTTACTTGCAATATGTTTTTATAGTAAATTCTCACTAGTAATGTTTTTCATAGAAAATTGTCACTAGTAATGTTTTTCAAGAAAGAAAGTTCTGTTTTCTATCATCTTCTAAAGAAAAGTTTTAATTTGAATATTTGTTCATGTAAATATCATACAGACGTTTTTTGATAGATATATTTGATAATTGAAATATCTTAAAGACTCCCCTTTTTGGATGTTATCTCATGTTAATTAATTTTTTTAGAATTTTAGACTACCCAATATCTTGCAATAATATCAAAATATCAAAAATTAATATCAATTTTTTAATAATAAATGTAATAGGAATGCAATATTAATGTAATTCAACAACAGAATTTTCTAAGCCTAAGAATTTTCATAAATGCAATCAGCATGCAATTTGGATTCAATAGGAATGCAGTAGTCGTGCAATTAGGTTGAAATAGTAATGCAACTCAGCTGCAAACACATTCACTGAAAATCATGCGCCTAAAAATGTTTTAAACTTCCGACGAAAATATAATTTTTAAATTTCCCGCAAAAATTAAAATTTTGAAATTTCTTACCAAAAATAAATGCAATAGGTATGCAAAACAGCCACACATGCCTGGTAATTTTAATAAATGCAATAGGCATGAAACACAATTGCAACACACCAACACGTGCCTGATAATTTTTAAAACTACTCAAACCACTAAAATAAAGCAATAATCTAAAGAAAATCTCTTCCACGTAGAGTATCTATCCAAATAATACAAACTAGACATGGTAACTAGGTAAATACTTGGTACCTAAGTAAATAATAAAATAATTTTTAAAAGTTTATATTTTTTATATTTCAAATTAACCTAATTATAATAATTACAATTATGATAATAAGAAATTAAATAATCAATATAATTATTGATTAATTAATTTTATATTATCATAATTGTAATTATTATAATTATGCTAATATGAATTAGCATTCTTAATTTTAAATGCATTTATTATATTGAAATTTGAAAATTCAATATATTTATTGATTTTTAAATTTTATATTTACTTAATTGCATTTAAATTAAAAATCGAGAATTCATAATGGAGAATTTAAAAATGGTGAGTTTATTTATTTTTTATGTTAATTTAATGTACATTTAGGTAAATCAAATAAAAAGTTCCATTATTATATGGTTTATTATTATTAAAGGTTACATTAATATGGTCAATTATGTTTAAAGGTTCCATAGAAATGTGGTCTATGATATTTAAGGTTCCATAGTAATATGGTCTATGATATTTAAAGGTTCCATTAATATGGTCAAAGATGTCTTATATGTGCTAAATAATATTTTAAAAATTTCATGTATTGAATAAGTAGCAATTGTTTTGGAATTCCTGAACATTTTGAGGATATGAGTCTAGTCAACTAGCTCATCTCTTGTAAAATATCAAGACTGTTTCATGCTTTGCAAAATAAAATGACTCCCCATCTCATACAAAATATAGAGTCTTCTCATGCTAAATATAGAAACCCACTATACCATGCAAAATATAGAGTATCTTCCCATACCATGTATAAATATAGATAATCTACATTTCATGCAAAATATAGATACTTCGCATGTAAAATTTCAAGACTGCTCCATCTCATACATAAATATAAAGTCTTCTCAAAAAATTAAAATTCCCTACCCACTAGCACCAAAAGAAAATATTAAAATTTGAATTATCCGCAAAATAACTATTAATTAAAACAAAAAAAGTCCATTAATTTAAACTAAAAATTCGGTTAATTAAAACAAAAAATATTTCCTATTACATTATATCGTATATTGGGATGGTTAGAATTATATGTAAAGCTCGGAGGGCACGTGACTGTAGTACATAGAACAATTCAGCTCAAACGAAAGGAAATTTTTATCAATTATTTTAATGCAAATTCAGTGAGATAAGCTAAGTCAAAATTTAAAAAATGACTTCTACAAACTATTAAATAATGTTTTATATGATAAGACTATGGGTATTTTAAAAAAGCGTATGAATCACAGGTTATGTACCAATGAGAAGAAATCTGTAACATACAACAGCAAAGTTACATTTAAGCAAACAATATATATTGCAGAAGGACTCAAGGCTGTATTATTAGAGAAAGGTACAATGTGTCTCAATATACCGAGTTATATTAGCCAGGTGGTTCTGGATTTGAGTAACTTGCGAATGTATAGTCTGCAATATGAAGTTGCAAAATTGATACTAGTCTCTTCAATTTTTTATTTTTCGAATTTACAAGCGTTAATAATATTTTTTAATATTCTTTTCAAGCTTCCTTTTTAGCTTCGCGCAAATTTACATTATCCCGAAGTAAAAAATTATAACATACGATGGAAATGATTGCATATTTTTTTTTATTAAATTTTGATAATTTAATTAAGGCGGTAAAAAACGGAATACTTCTTAATTTTATTTCTATTTCAATAACATATACATAACTATAATTTGTTTATAATGATATCAATTTTCTATTCATCATTTTCAGTTTCTTTCCGCTAGTTTTTGCAAGTTTCTAAAACATATTCAATTGCTTTTTTCTATTCCTTTGCATCTTATGTGATTGCTTCTTATGCAATTTTTTCTAGTACGATTGTTTTTTCTTTTTTTTCATAGCAGCCTGTTTTCGTTGTTTAATAATTTATTAGTTTTCACTCTATATTTATCGGGATATTGCAGTGTAAAGTCGAGAAATAAATAACCATGGGGTATTCTGTTGCATCCTGAAGTGAATCAATCAGAAATTGTCTATTATTTGGATATGCTTTTTATGTTAGAAAATCAACAGCAATCTGATATCTCGGGTCTTTGAATAGCACTAAGTATTGCACATTTAAATTGCGGGTTATATGACTACCTCCTTGATGAAATAGATTTTGAGTAATAAATATCAGTCACAGTACGATACCTCAATATCTTTATGAATAAATTATTAAAATAATTTTTCTTATTTTTCTCCTGATATAGATCACCAGCAATAATAACATCACCTGATCTCAATCGTTTGCTCTATTTATAATTTTGATTTTAATGTTAAAAAATTCAGATTTAGGCAGTCCATTCTCTTTATCTGCGCTCTTATGCCATTATATGTTTTTAAATTTCGACTTAAATAAATTTGATTTCAATAATTTACATACAAAAAAATCTTTAACGCTAGTACTAGTCCCAAAAAATTGATATACTACATAATTTATTTATTTCTACATTTTAATTTTTTCGAATTATATTTAAGTGCAAATATCAGTTAAAGTAAGTTTAAGACGATAACTAAGAAACAAAAGCAAAACCAGAAAAAAAGAAAAATAATTAATAAGTATGTCTAATTTTTTTTTATTTTTATTTTAAAGAATCAAATTATTTATTATATTTATTTTATCGAATTAATGATATTAATTCAATCTAAACCCTTATGTTCCTCATTAATTTGTTATTTGTCATTAATTTTGATAATCAATATTAATTACAGAAGTAAAGTGTCACAAGACGTTATAAAGAAAATGAGCTTTCTTATAAGCAAACTATGTCAATTCAAAGTCAAATGTGATAAGTTTAGAATTATATTCTTCGAATTTAAAAAATGTAAAATAATATGTTGTGAAGAAATTTCTAACTCACATTAGCAAAGTTACATTTAAGCAAACAATGTACATTGCATAATGATTCAAGGCTGTAATATTAGACAAAGATACAATATGTCTCGATAGTCAAAGTGGCCAGGTCGTTCTGGAGGAACTTGAAAAATATTGAAATCAGTTTGAATGCAAAATTAATATTATTGCTGTAGATACGGATAGGTTTTCTTATCGTGTACCTGAGTAGGTGGGAAATAACTCTTATCCTAAATAAAATCTCATGATCGGCTGTATACAATCAATTATTTAAAAGATCATTCACTCTATTACAGAAATTTTGCCAATAAAATTTGATTGTTTAATGACGAAGATGAAGGTGAAAATTATTCTGAATGGGTATTCCCAAGATAAAAATGTTAGAGTCTGAAGAAAGAAGATTCTAGAACGATAATCAAAGCAAAAGGAATCAGTTTAAAAAACAAATATCAATCATCAAAACTATTTAAATGCATTCAATAAAGATGAAGACGAAGAACAACAAACAAACAGGGTTAAACAGACTAGTTTTCGGTTGATAAATCAACAGGTTTACACAAATGCGTAGTTTTATGCCTGGATGAATAGCGCTTTTGGAGTGAAAGAAATACTAGTATGGTCTATAGTTTTATAATTACAATTATTGTGAGAATAATTGTTGGACTTAACCATTGATCGGATTTGAGATTTCATTAAAATAAGATAAGGCTTCGATCAAAACAAAACAAAATTTATTTGAACTTTTTTACAAATAAATTTTGTGTTGTTTTGATCGAAGCCTTATCTTATTTTAATGAAATGGTCTATAGTAATTATCAAATTACCAACTAAATAAAAAGTATCTGTTTGCTATGTTTAATGACCTTTAATTGTCAAAGAACAAGAAGAAAGAAAAGAAGAAGAAACATAAGTGTCTAGAAGAATAAGAAAAAAAGACGAATATGAAGCCAATTATTATTTGGCAATTTCTTGTAAATTTATGTTAAAATGTTGAAATAATGTTATCTATTTGTTAATTTGTTTTTGTTTATTCTTTATGTATATGTTAATAAATTAGGAAATATTTAGTCTTCTGTTTATAATAAAAATTTTAACGACTATTTAGATAAAAAACAAAATTGTAAATAATCATAAAAGAAGATCAATAATGATTATAGCAGATATTATGTAAAATGGTTATTGTGTATTGTAATAAAAAATGTTATGAGTATGATTATGTAATATACCAAATTACATGCTTGCTATGTGTGTATTATTGTGTACTATATGAAATTTTATTGACAGGTGGCCTCGTGTGTAACTATCCTCCTACTGGTAATAAACAATTTAACGGTAAAATTTTCAGAAAAAGTGAGCATAATTTCAGCTGGATACTGCGCAGTATTTTGAAGTGTATTTCAAAATAACTTAGGTGGAAATTATTAGCAGACTGTCAGGATATAGTTATTTACTGACATTGTCGAATTTGGAAAAAAAGGTGCAAATCTTAACATTTAACATAGAGATAATAAATACTTTATTTATATCATTTTAGCTATAAGCAAGTATGACCAAATACAAACAAATGTATGTAAACCTTTAAAATATCAAAATTATATGTCAAAATAGAAAATTATATGTAGAAAATAGAATGCGGCTGGATAATATCAGAAATATTGAAAGAAAAAATACAGAAATTTCTATCAATGTTTTTTATGTTGTTCACATCATTTGGAAGATATTGATCAAGATGTTTTCAAACATCCCAATTTAAATATCATCCATAGGTCCAAGGTGGTTGATAGAAAGAAGATTTATTTGTTGATGTTAGAAAATAGTAACAAATACCATTACAGAACTGTAATTAACTTGAACAGGTTAATGAATAGATATGATAAAACAATGACACAAGAATCCAATTAATATATCCAAATAGTATCCAAATTGCTTAAACGGATTTATAAAGGAAATAGATTTTGAGAAGCATCAAATAATTCGTGAGAAGATTCAAACCAGAACAACATTATACCATTCCAAATTTATAATAGAGATTTATTTAAGACATTGTCACGACCATTCGTTATAATACATATAATTAACACAACAAAATCACTTAAATACACATAATATACCCTATATTCAAATAATACTTTTAATACATGACATAATGTCTTATAATACATACAATGTACTCAATAATGTCATATAATGCACACAAATAACCCAATAAAGTCAATTAAATACATACCAACGGATGACATATGTTTGCAAAGACATATGTCGGTTTCAGCAGGACTTTTTTAAAATAATTTGACTAACAAAACATCGTATTTACTGTTTTTTGGATATAACCGTATGTATGATTTCCTTAAGTAAATTCGAGAAGTAAATAAATAATTAAAAAGGATTATAAAAAGTACACATTAAATGCACCAATTCAGGATAATAATCACTTTACTGATCAGTATTTGGGCGCAATATGCTGTAAATGTAATTTTAGTTGAAGTGTGAAAATGCAACTACTTCTTTTATTTCACAATTTAAGAGGGTATGATTTACTTATTATGCTTTATTTCTTAACTTGAAATATGGATTAAATAAATTTTCTCAATTGAGCCCGCATTGTTTTCCAACAACATCGAAAATGTTTCATTGCTTCATAGTGCATGAAACTAAATTACCAGTAATTAAGTTTATAGATTCATACCATTTTTTAAACTCTTCTCTAAATACAGCGGTAAATTCCTTAAAAGAGAGAATTTTGACATTAAAGGAATTTAAAGATAGAAGAATTACGTCGTCAAAGGGGGTATTTCCATATTAATTTTAACCCTTCCACACTACCCACTAGCCTTTAACCACAAACCCTCCAAAATATCAAACAATAACCCAGAAAATCAATACTTTCTAAAGCCTCATCATTTTTCCCCACTCAATGTCTTTTCAAAATTACAACTTCCATCCAAATCCAACAAAAGCGCTACAGGAGCTAGAACATCAAAACATTCAAAAATACACACACACCTTCTCATTGTGTTTGGTTGATGATACGTCTTTGTCTCTGCAATTTTCTTCTATTCTAGCTCTCACCACTACCAATTAATGGTAATTCTTCGCCTTTGGTTTCCCCTTGTATTTAGATAATTCTTCAATTTCATCTTTGTCGTCATTGTTATATTCCTGGGGTTAAATTTGTTTAAATTAATCGGCATTAATTATTAAATCAATTTTCTTTTAAGTGTTCATTTTCGGGTTTTTTATGCCAACATTATTATTATTATTATTATTATTATTATTATTATTATTATTATTATTATTATTATTATTATTATTA
>MQRL01615109.1:1962-14815 GCA_001938525.1 Dugesia japonica
TATAACAGGATGCAACAATCTATTGGATTATATGCTAGTATATTTGAAACTAGATGTGTTTTTGTTAGCCGATTTCTTTCAACAGTTCAGAAATAAATCATTGGCACACAATAATTTGGAACCATTAACATTCTTTGGTAGCCCGAGTATGAGTTGGGCATCTGCATTGATGTCATTAAATGAGTTCATTGAATTGTTGACTAATAATGATATGTATATATTTTTTGAAGGGGGTGTAAAAGGCGGACTAACATTTGTAAATAAACACCATGTTTTTAGTAATGAAAACACAGATTTATTACATATAGATATTAATAATCTTTATGGATAGGTATTAAGTCAGAAATTGCCTTATGCCGATTTCCAGTGAGTATATACTGGATCGGATTCAGTATTGAAAAAATGTAGAAAAGGAGATCACCATATGGATACACATTAGAATTTGATATGGTTATACCAGTAGAAACCCAAGACGAACTGAATGATTTATCTGTTACAGCAGAACGTCGAAGTGCTCCAGGTAGTAAGGTGATAAAATTAATGCTGACTTATTACCCGAAAAAAAATTATGTCATACATTGAAGATTGTTGCAAATCTATTTGAAATCAGGTGTACAGATAACAAAGGTACACAGGGGTGTAAAGTTCAGCCAAGCATCTATTTTCAAACAATATATAGATGTGAACACTAAATAAAGATCAGAATGTAAATAAGAGTTGGAGAAGAATTATTTTAAGCTTTTAAATAATAGCCTGTATGGTAAAACAGTTGCAAATTTAAAGAAGAGATTGAATCTAAGCTTGTGTATTTCAACTAAACAATTGATGACATACACGTCAAAAGCTGGATTTTGAAAAAAATCAAAAATAGATGATGATCTAATAGCTGTTTGGTTGAACAAAGAGATTATTTGTTTGAATAGACCGAGCTACATCGGACAGTCCGTAATGGACTTAAGTGAGTTAAGAATGTACCAATTGGGTTGGAAAAGTACAGAAAAGAAAATAAATGCGAGATAAATATTGAAGCCGGTGATGCGCATAGTTTTTTATGGAGATTAAGAACATAAAATTGTAAAAAACTAACCATCCAATTACAGCACAAGTCATCCCCTTTACAGTAACAGTTTAAATTCAGTAGTTAGAAAGTTCAAGGGTGAGAGTAAAAGGAAGAAATATCAGGAATGGATATTTTTGAGATCGAAGTGTTATAGCCTACTTAGCGAAAGAGAATCAATGAAAGCTATGGACATGACATTAAAATCCACTGACATTTGTCATCAGTCATACCTTGACTGTTGTAATAATAATGAAACGGTATCAGTAGAATAATTACGAATAACATCGAAAAATCATAAGCTCTACAGTATCAAAAGTAAGAGAGTAGTTCTGTCTAATAAGAATGATAAGCGAGTATGGACAGAGAAAAATTTAAGCTTACCATACAGGCATTATACATTGTAATACTTTTCCTCATAAAAGATTAATTCAAATATTTACTTCAAGGTATGACTTTATTTTATTTTAGAAAATATTTAAAACTTTTATAATTACGAAAATGATGTCGTAAGAAAAGAAGAAAATCATATATATGTGAAAATGTTGATTGAGAGTATATACGTCTTTTTTAGGGCTATAATAATGATTGCGAACGTGTAATAGTTCTCCTTAGGGCTCAAAATTATAGGTCCAAGAAGGAAATTGCAACTTAATCAAAGAAAATGCAATACAGATGCAATTCTTAAACAAATACGGGGGAAATAGTACTGAGCACGATTTCTTGCTTTGCTACTTTCACGAAGAACAAAGTCAATATGATATGTTTAACTTAGATATTAGCTTTCAGGACATTGCTAACTCTTCTTGAAGCATAACTATTGATCATATTCTTGATTTCCTTGATATCCAAAGCTAAACCATTCGATAATACTTTGAATTGGTCACATACTAGAAAGTTGAATGCTTTTAGCAAACCTAGATCGGTTTCTGCTGCTGTCGGAATGCTCTTTTTCTAATAGACCATTTATGAAGAGTCTATTTCCTATGAGAGCTTGTGTTTTATTTGTCGCGCTCGCATATGCACTCTTTCAGTGAGCTTCAATCTTGGCTTTAAAAAAATCTCTGCTTTTAAACTTTAAACTAAGTTTCATGTCCTCTGTCACTGCATCTCGTCTTCGGAATATCATACTAGGTGTCACACTGATGTACTGAAAATACTTTCTGACTTTGCCCGCGGAAATACCAGTTTAAAAGTCATTGTTGATCGCCCTTGCAAATTTTTAAATGGAACTGATTGTGTTGACTTACAACTAATATATTTGAAGTAGGAAAAGATTGTTTTACTGGATGTGAAAATTTCTTATAGTATTCTTGACAAAATCAAGTTTATCAGTGATTGCAACATCAGACAATTCACACAACTCAAGATAATATTTTTAGCTGTGTACCTTAAGACTATTTCAGTTGGATGTTTGGGATCGTAATGTGTTAAGAATAACTCTGTTTTAAAGTATGTTGGTCTCAAAGTAAACGTAATGAGAAACTATNCTCTTGTTAGTATTAAAATTTGTATCGCCTGATCCAGCAAGAAATGGTTATTTCATAACAGACAAGCCAGTTGTATTGGCTTTGATATTTCTGCTAATAAAAATGTCAGCAGCAGTGATTCCACTATAGATAATTAAATTTAAAGAGTTCCCAATCTTCAATCTGTTCCTTGCGACCTTTTTTCTTGATATATTTTTCTTTTGTGATTTTTCTACAGCGCTCTACAAGTGAAACCAAAACATAAAGTCTTCGGATGGATTTTTTTACTTTGAGACAGCCTTTGTTAATCTTGGTACATTTTGCGTACAGTCTAAGACTATTGAATTGTTGTACAAGGTGCTGTTGCTAGAAGACCATCTAATTTTGAAAGAAGACTTATAACTTAAACTTTTGTTATAGTAATGGTTATATTACTACATACACTTGATGATGTAACATGATTTCAGGTAACTTCTATTTACTACTGTGTGAGACGGGTGATAGCTTGCGGATTCACTATGATTAAGACAATTTATGTGTATAGAAATTGCAATATAGAGATAGAGAGGGTAAAAGCTCAACATGTATAGCTCTATAAGTGTTTTATTTGCTATTCTATGACTGAACGGTATTGCCAGGGTCGTAAGCTAAGCTTACATTTAATTAATTTAATTTATTTACATAAAATTGTTTAATTTGATTTATCTAGTTGTTTTAAGTATGCAAATTTAATATTGGAACTAATTAAGGTTATTATATATTTAATTTTAATTACTAAAAAAAGAAATATTTATTTTATTATTACTAAAATAGGAATATTTATTATTTACTTATTTCATTATTTTATTTAAATTACTAAAATAGGAATATTTATTATTTACTTATTTTATTTAAGTAATTTACTATTACTATTATTAGTAATCAATTTTTTTTGCATTGTGTGGTTATAGAACCTACACTTATAAAATCCAGTATAAATACTGATAGCAAAAACGTTTAAAAAAAAGGAAAACACAACTAAGTTTTTGTAGCTTATAAAAGCTGTTATTATAAAAATAAATTGATTGTTAACAAAAAAGCTGTAAAGCTTCAAAACAAGTGGTAAGCAGTTTTGCTTAAATATTAAAAATTAATTTTTTATAAATTTTCTTACTATCTATTAGCAGTATTAGGGTTTTTGCAATTGTAAAACAATTGTCAAAAGCTCTGTTAAATTGTTCCAAACTTACGCGCCTAAATTTCTTTCCTTGTTTATTATTCGTGGTGAGGGAATTATAGTCCCACCATTAGAGCTTATTTAGAACGGTAGAGTATTACCGGTTTCCAACTCCTTCTAAAATTAATATAGAGCGTTATACGCTATAAATAAAATCATTCGCGTTCCCGAATTTTATTTGTAATTTTTATTTTTGTAAATTGTAAATTTTATTTAATAAAATTTATATCAGTAAAGTTTGTTATCTTATTTATTTATTTTATAAATATTTATAACCTACACGCCATTTTATCTTGTTTAAAAATCAATTGGAGTCAGAATTAAAGTTTTTGTTAGAGTTTTACCCACGAAACCTAACAGTATGATAAAATAGTATAATAGAATGCTGTTCTAATAATTATAGCTGTAAACATAATTAAGCGTGCTCGATACTAATTTGTTAATCACTATGACAACGTTATTGCTAATGTTACTAAAAAGTAGTCATAAAAACTGGAGAGAAACAAAGTGAGTATCATAGAATGTAGGACCCAAACCAAAGGAATACGAGCAGCACTTAAACTACGGGTAGTGAGTTATCAGCTTTAATCTGAAAATGTAGATCGATGACTTCAGATCTAGTTTTTTGACTTGTTCTACTGGGCTTATTATCCTAGACAATAATTAAAATTGAGTTGCCTAGATAAAGCCGCAACAATTGTAATAGAAATAAAATAATCTAAGATTTAGATCACAAACAAGTGCTTATTTATCTTTTTATTGTGTTGTTATATTATCAATCATTTTTTATGTTATTTTAATAACACATGCGTTTAAACAAATTTGCATTTAAAACTGATTTCGATTTATCATAAATGTTTAAAAGAAAATTCTTTTTAAAATCATGATTATTTTCCATATTAGTTATTTCGTAAATTTTGAGAGAAGAAAATTAAGATTAGATTTTCCATATTGGAGTTTTTTATGCATTTTTCAATATGGTCAAATGATTTCAATTTTTAAATTAAACTATCTACATTACTTTTAATATTGATAGTTTTGTTACTATTTACTTCATTTAAGTACTTCATTTCTTGCTTGAATATTATGATATTCATTATTACCAAAATGTTTACTTGTCAAAAGTTTTGTTTTCTACATTTTTTTGGTAATATATTTATCCATTTTAATTCATTTCTTTATTGTTAAACTTGGAAATAGAGTTCAGAATAAAATATATTTATTCAACAAAAATGGTACTGTAACAAATATCTATAGTTTTTGAGGAATCGGCTATATAATAACGTTTGAGCACTCCAAATTTACACACATGCATTTACTTATTATCAAATATATATAAAAATTTATCTTTGCATATAGAAATATTATACAACTCTTAGTTATATCTCACACTTATAATTGTGTTTTATTATTTCTTATTTTAATTTAATTATCCGTTTTATTTTTATTTCATTTACCTTTATATGTAAAAGGATGAAAAATGCAATAACGGTCTGTGATGCCTTTAGATGTTTTATTATTAAATTTTTATTTCTATATATGCGTCCTTGGTTTAAATTAAACACTGAGTAGCCATGTTATTTTCATTAATCTATTAATTTTTTATTGATTTTTTCTAGTTTCCCTAGTTTTGTTTTTTAATTACCATAATTATTTACAGAAAGAAAAATGTATCTGAGCCTTAATCGTCATATCATTCAAAATTGTTTTTATCTTGATATTAGATTTCTAATTACAATATGACAACTAATTTTATTTTTATAATTTATTGTAGATTTTTTACGATACATAAATTAAACATTAAAACCAAAAATATTTTTAATTTGAAGCTACAATCTGATTTCAATGTGTTTAAATAATTCAAAGAATTGATTATATATTCAATATATTTTACATCAGTTTCAAATATAACTATTTTACGTGACTATTATCATAGATTTCTAATCGATATATTTTAATGGCTGTAGTCTCAGAAAGTGATTTAAGAGCTTTTGGAACCATATTAAATGATGGAAATAAACCATTAGTTGAACGCTATCGTGCATTACGTAGTATGAAACAATCGAAAAGTGATTTGGCTATTGACTTGATTACTCAATGCTTTTCAAGTAAATCAGATTTATTAAAACATGATTTAGCTTATGCTCTTGGTCAAATGGCTAATGAACACGCAATAAAAGTTCTTAATGAAATTCTCGATAATGAAAAAGAAGCCCCAATTGTACGGCATGAAGCTGGCGAAGGATTAGCAGCAATTGGGCATGCAGATTCAATTGACATATTGAAAAAACATAGCAAATCATCGAATAAGGAATTAGCTGAAACATGTTATTTAGGTTATAAAAGAATTGAGTTTTTTAAAAATCATAAATCTCATGTCCCCCCTAATGAATTTAAGTCCATTGACCCAGCTCCTGAATTTGAAATTAATGAAAAGTCAGTGCATGATTTAAGCGAAATTATATTGAATCCTAAAGCAGATATTTTTGATAAATACCGAGCTTTATTTACATTAAGAAGAGTAGCTCATTCAAAAGGAAACGATGCTCATGCTGCATTAACTGCTATTGGCAAAGCATTGAAATGTCCAAGTAGTGCACTTTTTCGACATCAAGTTGCATTTGTAATTGGCCAAATTGGAAATCCGGACTCAATTCATGTTTTAGAAGAAGCAATAGGAAATCTCTCTGACTTGGGAATGGTTCGACATGAAAGTGGTGAAGCTTTAGGAGCGATTGGAAATGATAAATGCAAAGAAATTTTGCATAAATATCTTGATGATAAAGTTCAAGTGGTTAAAGAAACATGTGTTGTAGCTCTTGGAGTTCAGGATTACAATTCTTCTGAGCACTTTTAATTAATTCAATTTATTGATCTGTAGCTTGTTGAAAATTAGAATTTATTAGAAAAGGAATCTCATAAACTATTGCGCAATTGTCATTTAGTCTTTTTTCGGCTTTTTTACTAATGGTATCGTCTAATTTTCATGATATTAAATAAATTTATTATTTGTTCCTTTTATTTATTAATATCGAAACTTTTATTTTTAATGTACAAAAATTATGAAAGTGATAATAAAAATGGAAATATAAGATATGAAAACTTATAAATTAAATACAATAGATCAGTGGCGTAGGGATGGGGACGGCGCCTATCTTGCCACGGAGGCCACTTGTAGAGGGTCACTGAATGGTCCCCAAGACTTTCTGCGTCAAAAATTTAGTTTTTTTTGGTGTAAGATAAGCGACTGATAAAGTTTGGAAACCACTGCTATATTTATTACTACATTTTTTTCGGGAATGGGGGTGCCAGTTAATCTCGCTGCACCACTGCAGTAGATGGAATTGTTGAAAAGTTATTGCACTTTTTTTGGAGAATGTGTTAAAGTAATCAATATAAAATTTAAGTGTTACAGTTTTAAATATATTTGTAAATAAAAAAATCAAACAAAAACTTCAGTTTTTTGCATAATTATAAAATAATTTTGGGGAATCTTTTATTGATTTTAGCAAGAATTCTGCAACTAATTAAAATAATTTGATCATTGATTTTCTGATTTAAAAGCAAATCAGAAGGTTGTCAAGTATTGATTTTCATATCTGAATGTTAGACAGGATAAACTCAACACCATTCCAATGTCAAATTTGTTTATGAAACTCAATAATCTCATAGTACTAAGGGTGTCTGCATACAATCTTATTTTAATTTTAATTAACCAATTATAANTAAACATTTAGTTGACTGGATTATTAATATTTTAATCACTAATTTATGTATTGTTAAGTTCATATTGGCTACATTTTCATTAGAATTATTTTTGCTTTTTAGTAATGAATAAACTGAAACTAATTTTTTTTCTTACGAATCTTATTAATGTTAAATACTTAGTCTGCATGTTACATAAAATTTTAAGCTAAAATATGGCTTGAAAAATATTTAATATGTTCACGTCGTGCTGATTTCTTGCAATCCGAATTTATTGCATATGTCTGGAGATATGTTAATGTGGCTATTAACCGACATTAAGAGTATCTGCACCTTTTTGGATTCTGTTACAATAACGGTTTTCAACCTATCTGGTGCCACACTCCTCGATAAAACTTCTCAAGTTGTGGTGACACTTAGTAGTAAAATTAATTTCATTGCCTCTGCCTATGTAATTTTGTTACTCTTATGAATGGAAATATAATAAAAATATGAAATTCGGAGTAAAATTTTATTCTAACAGATCTAATATAGTTAAATAATAATTATTAATCATAATGTTGGGCTTCGAGGCTTTTCTACTAAATATGCAGTCTTATTCAGTTGAATTCTTGTTTACTTCTTTCTATTTATTACTGTCACCGGGGCATACCCTGGAACCGCAAGTATTACCGAAAAAATATTCGTTCCTTCTATTCCCAATTCAGCGGATCTTTGTGATAACCCGTTTTAAGATTAAAATTTAAGAATTAAAACATATTAGTTTGTTAAGGTTATATTCACCGAGCTCCTCTTATCTTTATAAATTAATTATAATAAATTACATTTGTTAGTTATAATAATATCAATAGTTTTATAGTCAAAATGAAATCAGTTTTTAGTATACAAAATTTATTGTTAATACAACTAAGTACAATTAACTTACAAACTTATTGAACAAATTTTGTGATCTGAGATAAATATCGCATTTATCGGATGTTCTGGATTAAATCTTTTCTTTTATAATTGAACCAAAGTATTCAATAAAATAACGTAGTCATTTAATGCTTTAATTTGGTTGGGGTGAAACACTTGATATAGAAAATAAAAACAGCGATAGATAAACCCGAAAGTTGACAAAAGATCACGAGAAAAGAAAACGTAGAATCCAAACAGAGGAAGGACTCAGTTCAGTTAAAAGAAAGAAATAATTAAAGAGAAAACCAGATTAGGGAGCTAAAACTTACGAAATAACCAGCAAAATCTAGAATTACAGCAAGAAACAATTCAGATATAAGAAAGCCGAAGAAGAAAAGAAGTAATAAAAAGATATTAGCAGGACAGAGAAAATAATGAATAACAACCAAGCAATTAGTTCAATGAGGCAAAAATAGGGAAATCATATTGAATTAATAACTGAAGAAAGAGAAAATAAATTAAATGAATTAATTAACGAAAGAAAACAACGAAATTAAATTACTTTTAGATCAGAAACGAAAAAGAAATATCTAATTAGTAATCAGGAAGAAAATAAAATAAATAATTTAGTTATTTAAATAAAATAAATCAAAAATATTAAAATTATTTATTTTAAAAAAGAAAATTAAATTTAGTCGAAAATATAGGAAAATGAAGACTTCCCATTGAGACAAAATTAGCAATTAAGAAAATTATAGTCAAGAAAAATTCAGGGATTTCGAAAATGCGAGTTAAAAATTATAGCCAGACCAAGAAAGAAGATACATGGGTCTGAAGATTGATCAATGGAACTCCAATAATTTTGGAATTCCAAAATTTCAACCAATAAGGCAAATCAGATGACAAAACTAGATTAAATTAACCAATAAAAACGAAAAACATGCAATTCAACCAATGAAATGAACGAGGTGTATAAGAAAACCCGTATAAATACCGATGAAATTTTCAGCAAATCAATCAATCAAAAAAATTAGTTAAAACCAATCGAGCTAGTTGACAACTAAGATGTAATGAATTGTTTTTAACTCTTGCAACGGTTTCCGACTTGCAGGATCACCAAAGTTAATGGACCCAAAATAATCGGAATCGTTAGGCAGATGGGGATCCAAATTTAATTATTAAGTAGAATACGCCAAGTTAATACAATCGGTGGTCATGATAAGTCAAATGATTCCTGTGGGCTTGTTCCAGATTGAGATGCAGTCCATGTTAGTTCTTTTTGTTTTATTGATGTAATTGTTAATTTAATGTGTAAGTGGTAGTATTACTAATGATAATATAATTTGTAATCACCGGATTTTCTTTTGTTTAAACATAAGKTGAATTTTTCCAGTAATTAAGGTTAAAATTAAATCACATTGGTGTTCTTTATGACATGCTGCTGTTACAATAATTTTACATGCATTTCAATCTCCTCCGGCCGTTGTCTTTATATCACTTTCTCGGTTTCCAACTCAATCTCTTTTGGATGTTGGGGAAAGCAGAAATTAAAATATAATAAGCATATAACAAGCACACACAAACACAATTCAATCGATTCACACACAATANAACAATAAGAAAACACAAACAATCAAATCAATCGAGTCAATTCAAACAATTTTAACTCAAATGAGTAGAACAATTAATTAAAAAAGACTTAATATTTATTGGATTGTCAAATTGTATAAATTTTTATTTTTTTGACCTTATCATTTGAATTTATCAATTGGACCCTATTATTATGATCGAATGTATTCCACCATATTCCCGCCGTATTCACCATATATTGGCCTTACAGATTACCACTGTTCTGTTTCATGGCTCATGGCCTGGTTGACCAGCATGTTAAGTCTTACGAGGATACTAAAATCTGGTTCGAATCTTGGATCGCCTCAAAAAGTGAAGATTTTTTAAATCACGGAATCGGTACTTTGTCTGAGAGATGGGAGAAAGTATTGACAAGCGGTGGAGAATATTTCGAAGAATGAATTTTTATAATAAAATTTATATATCTTAGTTATCTCTTCTTAGTTATTTATTCAAAAAAATCCGGAAACTTATTCACACACCTAATAGAAAAATTAGTAAATTCAATGCGACTACTTTTAAATTAACTAAAATTAACGCTATCAACAATTAAGTAAACAAAATTACTCTAAAGAAAATTAACTAAATAGTAAGATTTAATAGGTTAAACAACAATAATAAATTCAAGAATAATTCACCAAGCAACCATTTTATTATTAAAGAATCATGGAAAATTATGTTACAAACAAATAATTATTTTATTCTGATAACATGTGTCTCTATTTCTAAAATAAGTTATTATTCAAATGTATCTCAGGATTAAAAGAGTCTGTTATTTCCTAATTATATGAGGAGAAAAATGAATTTCACTATTCAAATGATAAATTTACAATTTTATCTCTTTTCCCGAATTACTTGTGGTGATTATTCTTCTTATTCACCAACAGTTGTAGAAATAATAATGATTTCTCAGTTGATCGAGAATTGTAGATTTAATCAATCAACATTTACTCTAATAAACAACTAATCAATAGCCGGAGTTTATTCCTACACATTTCTTAACTCACGTTCAATTTTAAATTAATTAGTTGGAATTGGTTTCAACGTAGTCTCGTCTAGGAAATACTTGTGGTGCCATTCAATTTTGGATTTATCGTAGAGTAGATTGCGTTAACATTACTCTTAAACTTGAAGAGCATCCAATGACGAATATGCTCGTTAGAAAAAGCCATGATTTTAAATTAAAATTTTATGAATAATTAAAGGTTTATATAGGGTGCTCGATTGAAAACCAAACTGCTTGTATAATTTCTAGAATTTAATATTTTAAATTCAGATAACTTATATATATTATAAGTTATTCTTGTTTAATACTCTGGATAATTACCTAATTGATTATTAATTTTAAATTTTCGCATAAACAATATATTATTTAAACAATTACATAAAAATGATATAACAAAAACNCAATTATTTATTCCTTGACCCAATATTTTCTTTTTGTAGTACAATCAGTACGATAATATAAACATGAATGCGTGTGCAACATTAAAGTTCACAGATTGCAAGTAGGAATTAAACTGAGAAGCTGCATAAAAAACCAAAATTATACCACACTCTCAAAGAGGCTAAATGGCTAATTAAGTTTTTCAAGTGGTATACAACAAATTTAATATCGTTACAATACACGGAAGAAATAAAACATTGGAACAAAATTTAAAGTTTGACAAAAGAAATTAGTTGCAGAAATTTAAATAAAAATAAAATTTATTAAATTAGTTGAGAAAAAGAAAATGTGTTTGATGAACTTCAGAAGAAATTGAAATCAGTAGACATTTTTTGAAAATCAGAACTAATAAAATGCTTGTAAGGATTTTACGGACTACCACCTGGTTTGCAGATTTGGGCCTATAACAGTATGCCGTACAACTCCAACGGTATTTTTAAAAAATTATTTTAAATGAATTCTAAAAAGCAATCAATGGTTACGTCCAACAATTATTCTCGCAATAATTGCAATTGTAAACTATTATTTTGTTATTTAAATTTGTATTTTAATTTTTGACAAAAATAAAAAAAAATTACCTTCAATATTTTAAAATTTCATTTTAAATATTTTTTCATTTTATTTTAATTATTTATTTATTGAATTATTTCAATTGCACCCTCAAAATTATCACAATAATTAGTTAAGAAAATCATCTGAACACAATTTACTTTAGTTTTGCACACGATTCATCCAAAATTCAAAGACAAATTTATACAAAACATGTAATGTAAGCAAATAATTTTTCCTAATTAATATTATTTTAACCAACTTTTATTGGGTAATAATTTTAATTAACTAAATTTAGCTTTAATTAAATTTTTAAAAAATTCATAAAAAATTTTAATAAACAATTTTTTTCCTTATAATAGTAATTAATAAATTTAATAATTTCTGCATTTGAAAATAACATTTAATAACTAACACCGTAACCGGTAATAAATTACAGAAAATTGTAAAAACTTGAAAAATTAAAATTAGAAAATTCTCTTTTTCTTTTTCATTGTGAATTGTTACCAAGTGACTATTATTGAAATAAAAATTTTTTTATTAACATTGTAAATTTTAAAATTTAAATTTTATTTAGACAAAATATCCTCTTTTACAATTGCAATTATTGCGAGAATAATTGTTGAACATAACCATTGATCGTTTTATAGAATTCATTTTATAAAAAGCTTTGATCAAAATTTTTGTTTTTATTTATTGATAAGTCAATTCAATTGAAAAAGTCAATTCCTGACGAAGACAAGGTCGAAATATCGAATTCTTATCCATTATCAATAAAAATACCAAAATTTTGATCAAAGCTTTTATATTAAATGAATATATCCTCTATTTCATAGTAGATAGTGGCTCATATCCCCTCTTGATTTTATCCCTAAAAAGGCCCC